>CM038727.1:2297167-2344667 GCA_021613375.1 Megaleporinus macrocephalus | reverse complement strand
GTTCGGTAGTCTGCCAGGATTTGGGAAGCCGTATATATACGTCCCATTTTCAATCCATAGGGTTTAATATGATGTCGGTCCAACCTTTGCAGCTATAACAGCTTCAGCTCTTCTGGGAAGTCTCTCCACACGGTTTAGGAGAGTGTTTATGGGAATGTTGGACTGTTCTTCCAGAAGACCGATAGTGAGGTCAAACACTGATGTTGGACGAGAAGGTCTGGCTCACAGTCTCCACTCTAATTCATCCCAAAGGTGTTCTATCAGGTTGAGGTCAGGACTCTGTGCAGACCAGTCAAGTTTGTCCACACAAAACTCCTCCTCCATGTCTTTATGGAGCTGCTCTGTGCACTGGTGGGCAGTCATGTTGGAACAGGAAGGGGTCGTCCCCAAACTGTCCCCACAAAGTGGGGAGCATGAAATTGTCCAGAGTATCTTGGTCTGCTGAAGCATTAAGAGTTCCTTTCACTGGAACTAAGGGTCCGAGCCCACCTCCTGAAAAACAATCCTACACCATAATCCCCCCTCCACCAAACTTTACACTCAGCACAGTGCAGTCAGACAAGTACCGTTCTCCTGGCAACCACCAAACCCAGACTCATCCATTGGATTTCCAGATGGAGAAATGTGATTGGTCACTCCAGAGGACACATCTCCACTGCTCTAGAGTCCAGTGTTGGTGTGCTTTACTCCACTGCATCAGACGCTCTGCATTGTTCTTGTGATGTAAGGCTTGGATGCAGCTGCTCGGCCATGGAGACCCATTCCATGAAGCTCTCTACACTCTGTTATTGAGCTGATCTGAAGACCACATGAAGTTTGGAGGTCTGTAGTGATGGACTCTGTAGAAAGTTGGTGACCTCTGTGCTCTATGCTCCTCAGCATCCGCTGACCCGCTCTGTCATTGTACGTGTTCTACCACTTGGTGTCTGAGTTGCTGTCGTTCTCAATCACTTCCACTTTGTTAGAACACCACTGACAGTCCACTGTGGAATATTTAGTAGTGAGGAAACTTCACCACTGGACTTGTTGAACAGGTGGCGTCCTATCACGGTACCACGCTGGAGTTCACTGAGCTCCTGAGAGAGAACCACTCTTTACTAATGTGTGTGGAAGCAGTCTGTATGACTAAGTACTGGTTCAATGATTTGGATGGGTGACTGAACTTTTTTGGCTATACAGCATATATTACTGATAAACTTACGTAGGTTTTTGATATTCGTTTTTTTATGTGCAGAAAATGAAAATTGTGCATATTTCATGATATTATGATTATTATTCATTATTATTGTAGCATGTACACAAAGTAACAAGCATTCACTCCCAAGTCCTGAAACTAAGCCCCGCATATCTGCTAACTCAGAGTACACAGTATATACAGCTCACTCACTCATGCTGATTAACTATTTCAGCCTGGGCGGCTCTTTGAATGATGGACTGTACAAGGATTCCATCAAAACACAGCTCATTTATATACAGACCAGTGTGAAAGTCAGAGACCACGCTTCATTCATCTCATTTCCAGTCAAAACATCCCTCCACCACAACTAATGTCCTCAGGAAGTGTTCATGGAAAACAAGTGAACATAGAGGGGGTTGCATATGGTTTAAAGAACCTCAAGAAACACTCCAATACACTAAAAAATTAGATATTAGTACATAGACACCCTCAATGAACACTCCAATACACTAGAATAGGAGATATTTGTCTATAAACAACCTTAATAAACACTCCTATACACCAGAATAGGAGATTTTAGTCTATAAACACCTTTAATAAACACTACTGTACAGTAGAAAAGGAGATATTAGTCTATAAACACCTTTAATAAGCACTACTATACACTAGAATAGGAGATATTAGTCTATAAACACCTTTAATAAGCACTACTATACACTAGAATAGGATATATTAGTCTATAAACACCTTTAATAAGCACTACTATACACCAGAATAGGAGATTTTAGTCTATAAACACCCTTAATAAAGACTCCTATACACTAGAATAGGAGATATTAGTCTATAAACACCTTTAATAAGCACTACTATACACTAGAGTAGGATATTTTAGTCTATAAACACCCTTAATAAAGACTCCTATACACTAGAATAGGAGATATTAGTCCATAAACACCCTTAATAAAGACTCCTGTACACTAGAATAGGAGATATTAGTCTATAAACACCCTTAATAAACACTCCTGTACACTAGAATAGGAGATATTAGTCTATAAACACTCTTAATAAACACTCCTGTACACTAGAATAGGAGATATTAGTCTATAAACACTCTTAATAAACACTCCTGTACACTAGAATAGGAGATATTAGTGTATAAAATCGCTGTAATGTTCAGCCTCTGGTGGTTTATTGTTTCTACTTTCACTGTAAGGGTGTGTATCTCACCCTCTGCAGAATGATGACTCCCTCCTGCGTCTCCTCGTCCGTGGTGATGTTGAACATGCCGGGTCCGTCTCCATCCACTATGCGGTAGTCCATCTCAGCGTTGGATCCAATATCTGCATCTGCTGCCTTCAGTCTGGCCACCACAGATGCCACTGGTACGGATTCCAGCACAGAATACTGATACAACTCTGGAAACACAGCCAAGCACACGTCAGGTGTTAGGACGAGTGTTCAGTCTTTTGTTTATTTGTTTGTTTTTCCTCAACGCTCGCTAAAAGACAGACGTGAGAAATAGACACCACGCTGTGGACGGATCATTACAGGCTGCAGTTTTCTTCAGCAGTCACTAAAGATTGGGGGTGATGGGGGTCCCTTAAACAGGAAGCACACATTTGGTCATGTTTACGAAATTTTAAGTTGTTAAATGTTTTACCAGGGTTTTATTTGATGAAAGGCCGAAGCAGTGATGTAGGTTCTCCATCACTAGACTGTTCTAGACTGTGTGTGGTTGTCAACGTTCTACTGTGTGTGATACTCAGTTTTCTCGACTGTCTGATACTCCATATTCTACACTGTGTGTGATACTTGATATTATACTCTGGACAATGGTCAATATTCTGCTCAGTATGATGATCGATATTCTATTCCATTTGATGGTGGATATTCTACTCTGTGTGATGATCGATATTCTACTCTGTGTGATGATCGATATTCTACTCAGTGTGATGGTGGATATTCTACTCTGTGTGATGGTCAGTGTTCTATACTGGGAGATGGTTGATATTCTACTCAGTGTGATGATCGATACTCTACTCAGTGTGATGATCGATACTCTACTCAGTGTGATGATCGATATTCTTCTCCGTGTGATGGTGGATATTCTACGCAGTGTGATGATCGATATTCTACTCAGTGTGATGATCGATATTCTACTCAGTGTGATGGTCAATGTTTTAATCAGTGTGATAGTGGATATTCTGCTCTGTGTGATGGCCAATGTTCTATACTGGGATATGGTTTATATTCTACTCAGTGTGATGGTTGATATTCTACTCAGTGTGATGGTTGATACTCTACTCAGTGTGATGATCGATACTCTACTCAGTGTGATGATCGATATTCTACTCCGTGTGATGGACGATGTTCTACACTGGGAGATGGTTGATATTCTACTCAGTGTGATGATCGATGTTCTATACTAGGATATGGTCGATATTCTACTCTGTGTGATGGTCGATATTCTGCTCCGTGTGATGGTCGATGTTCTACACTGGGAGATGGTCGATATTCTACACTGGGAGATGGTCTATATTCTGCTCCATGTGATGGTCGATGTTCTACACTGGGAGATGGTCGATATTCTACTCTGTGTGATGGTCGATATTCTGCTCCGTGTGATGGTCGATGTTCTACACTGGGAGATGGTCGATATTCTACTCTGTGTGATGGTCGATATTCTGCTCCGTGTGATGGTCGATGTTCTACACTGGGAGATGGTCGATATTCTACTCTGTGTGATGGTCGATATTCTGCTCCGTGTAATGGTCGATGTTCTACACTGGGAGATGGTCGATATTCTGCTCCGTGTGATGATCGATGTTTTACACTGGGAGATGGTCGATATTCTACTCTGTGTGCTACTTTACATACTGTTTGTTGGTTGGTTGGTCAACATTCCACTGTCTAATATCACACACTGTGTGACTGCTAGTAATCTTCGCTGTCTGATAGTCGACTTTCTACTGTGTGATACTCGATGTTCTACTGTGTAATGGTTGACATTCCACTCAGCCTCTCCTTCACAGCTCCCTCCACCACTACGAGAGATTCCTCATTAAAACTCCTAAGAGAATCCATTAGAACATAATCATTAGAATCCCATTAGAACACCCAATTTCAGCAGCAGAGCCCTATAGAGTCGTTAAGTAGAGCAAACTCAGTTTTCTATTCAGACATTAGCATCAGAAACGCTGCGGCCGGTTTAGGGAGGCTTTAATTAGAGAGTATGAAAGCTCATGACGCTGGTAATGATTGGCAGGACGCTCTGACTGAGAGAGAGATCATCGCCGGAGCTGTCACTGCTCTTCGCCCAAGCGGCTGCGCTGGGATCTCCTGCCTGCTGCTCACTCCTCTCGCTCCGCTCTCATTGAGCTCCCACGTCTAATGCCGCTAATGGCTTTGTAATTTGCCGTGGAATAGCGGCTAGCAGGCCCGAGATTGCTTTTACACCTCCCTTCACACGTTCCCTTCTTCCCACAGCTCTTCTGCCTTCGTTTGTCTCGCTTTCGTTTTCTGCTTCTCTGCTAAACAGACTCACAGGTACCCCCTCAGGTATCTTGCATCTGATTGGCTGTCATCACATCATCATGTTCGGACGCTGAAGTCTGGTTGTGATGTCACAGCTAAGCGTGCGCCATGTCTGAAAATATCTTCTTGTTTAAAAATCTGGATTATCGGGTACATGATGGGGGTTCGGGCGGGGGGCAAAATGTAAACCATAATAATGTGACATCACAAGTATGACAATTAGTTTTTGAATGAAATTATTATTATTTATGAAATTCAAACATTAAATAATAAGCAGAAAAGCACACGTAGAGGGTCAGTGTGTTTGGAGACCTGCCCTGAGTGAGCACAGGCAGGTTGGTGGCTGTAGGTTAAACAAATAATGTTTGGGTGCGCTTGAAAATGAATGGGACTCTATGGGGGGGAGAGGTGGTTCCAGGTGGTTGTTAGGAGCCCCATTTCTTTCACCTCCTCAGTCTTTATCCAATCAGAGTATTTAAAATCTGAGGAACGGCTCTTGTGGTGTTTGATATTGATCCAGACAACAAACATCTTTCTCCATCCTTCTTCCCTCCCTCTCACCCCCCACTCTCCCTCTCTCTCATCCCCCCATTCTCACTTTCTCCCTCCCTCTAATTCCCTCTCTCTCTTTTTCATTCTCTCTCTCTCTCTCTTTTTCATTCTCTTTCTCCCATTCTCTCTCTCTCTCTCTCTCTCTCTCTCTCTCTCTCTCTCTCTCTCTGTCCCTCTTATTCTCTTTCTCTCTCTCTCTCTCTCTCTCTCTCTCTCTCTCTCTCTCTCTCTCTCTCTCTCTCTCCCTCCCTCTTATTCTCTTTCTCATCCCCTCTCTCTCATTTTCTCTCTCTGCCCCCTCTCATCCCCCCCTCTCTCTCATTCCCTCTTTCATTTTCTCTCTCTCTCTCTCATATTCCCTCTTTCATTCTCTCTCCCTCCCTCCCTCTCATTTCCTCTTTCATTCCTTCTCTCTCTCATTTTCTCTCTCTCTCTCTCGCTCTTTCTCTCCATCCTCTCTCTCTCTCTCTCTCTCTCTCTCTCTCTCTGTGTCCCTCTTATTCTCTTTCTCATTCCCCCTCTCTCTCTCTCTCTCTCTCTCTCTCTCTCTCTCTCTCTCTCTCTCTCTCTGTCCCTCTTATTCTCTTTCTCATCCCCTCTCTCATTTTCTCTCTCTCTCTCTCTCTCTCTCTCTCTCTCTCTCTCTCTCTCTCTCTGTGT
Organism: Megaleporinus macrocephalus; assembly: GCA_021613375.1. Lineage (NCBI taxonomy): Eukaryota > Metazoa > Chordata > Actinopteri > Characiformes > Anostomidae > Megaleporinus > Megaleporinus macrocephalus. The sequence continues at coordinate 2,338,744 of CM038727.1, read as the reverse complement.
CCCTCTTATTCTCTTTCTCATTCCCTCTCTCTCATTTTCTCTCTCTGCCCCCCTCTCACCCCCCCTCTCTCTCATTCCCTCTTTCATTTTCTCTCTCTCTCTCATATTCCCTCTTTCATTCTCTCTTCCTCCCTCCCTCTCATTTCCTCTTTCATTCCTTCTCTCTCTCATTCTATCTCTCCCTTTCTCTCATTCCCTCTTTCATTTCTTCACTCTCTCATTCTCTCTGCCCCCCTCTCATTCCCTCTCTCTCTCTCTCTCTCTCTCATTCCCTCTTTCATTCTCTCTCCCTCCCTCCCTCTCATTCCTTCTTTCATTCCTTCTCTCTCTCATTCTATCTCTCTCTCTTATTTCCTCTCTCTCTCTCTCATTCCCTCTCTCTCTCTCTCTCATTCCCTCTTTCATTCTCTATCCCTCCCTCCCTCTTATTCCTTCTTTCATTCCTTCTCTCTCTCATTCTATTTCTCTCTCATTCCCTCTCTCTCGCTTATTTCCTCTCTCTCTCTTATTCCCTCTCTCTCTCTCATTCTATTTCTCTCTCATTCCCTCTCTCTCGCTTATTTCCTCTCTCTCTCTTATTCCCTCTCTCTCTCTCATTCCTTCTCTCTCTCATTCCTTCTTTCATTTCTTCACTCTCTCATTCTCTCTGTCCCTCTTTCATTCTCTCCCCCCTCTCCCCCCACTCTCTCCCCCTCATTTTCTCTCTCTCATTCCTCCTCTCTCCCTCTCTCATTCTCTCTCTCTCCCTCACACACACTCTCTTTCCCTCTTTCTTACTCTCATTTTCACTCTCAACCCCCTCTCTCTCTCTGTGACTCTCAGTAATGCTCTATCGATTGTGACTGGCACCCTGACGCAGGGGGGGAACACAATGTGGCAGCCAGTGTCCGTCACAAGGGGTTAACCCGGCGCTGTCAGAGAGCCCAGAGAGAGCGGACTGACCCCTTCCAGCCACCTCGCTCACACTAAAATTCACCCCAGCTCTCCGAAATTGACTCGACTTCATTCCGAGTCCAGAGGCGAGCTTTACAGCCTCGCGCTGCGGTGGCTGGACAGTCAGAGCCCAAAAAAAAAAAAAAAAAAGCGATTATGGACAAGCGGGCAGGATTATCAGGAGAGGCACCTTCCCCCCACCTCTCAATCCCTCAGCCTAGCCCGCAACCTATTAGCTAACCCATGAAATGGGCTGATCATGACAAATTGGAGGGAGAAAAAAGTTGATGGCTCAAGTTAGCCAGGTCTCTATGACTCCCTGCGGCACTTTCGCAAAAGAGGCTGACTCGCGAGGAGAGGCCGGGAACCCGGGGAGCTTTCTGAAGCCTAGCGTTAGCATTTTGACAGTGACTTAAAAGAAGTGCGAGGCTAAAAGAAGTCAAATGTCCTGGAAGTGAAAAAGAGAAATAGTCTGAAACAGTCTGAATGAATTTCTCTGGCTTCATATATATATATATATATATATATATATATATATATATATATATATATATATATATATATATATATATCACTTTAGAATTTCATTTCATGCAATTTTCATGCAATTCAAAAACAATACTGTCCATTTCACAATTAATGTATGTGTATCAGATGATTTTTAAAGAATAAAAATGTTTGTATTAAAGTCTATTTTTGTATAGAGGCTTATTTTACATATAGTCCTATTATCAGTAATTCTCAGTCCTCTGTCTAAATCTCCTGGTACGACCACCAATCCAGGTTGTTATTGGACTAATTGGTTGTTAGGACACTCTTGATCAATTGTGATCACAGCTGAAAAACATTCTACTAATAAGTGAGTATAAAAGGGAACAACATTCTAGGTTAGTTTAGTATCTGAAGATGAGCAGTTGATGGCTTGCTGACCGACTCACACTGACCAGAAAGAAACAACTTTCTTTAGAGACCCGTCAGTCCATTGTTGTGTTAAGGAAGAAGATACTCCATTAAAACAAGAACATTTCACTGTGATCCCAAACTTTTGAGTGGTAGTGTATAGTGTATATATATATGACACTTTGTAGTTCTACACTTACAGACTGTAGTTCATCTGATTCTCTGTATACTTCATTACTCTGTTCTTTAATGATCAGGACCCCCACATAGTAGGCCATGTATTTGATATGTCTTGTTATTTGTGTGTTTGAAAATAGTTTGATCACCAGATTCTACAGTCTCAGACCCTGAAAGAAGACTAATGTCCTACAAGAACCCAGCAGAAACATCTCCTGGCCAGTGAGAGTGCTGGAAGTGTAGATGCTTGAGTCTAACATCACTGATTGTGAGGTTGTTGTATGGACACCAGAGACTATTCCAAATATATCTGTATGTTTTTGTTTGAGTTTTGGTGATTATGGTTCACATTTCCCAGAACTGTGTGACTCCCTGCCAAATCTAAGCAGGTAGGCTTGTAGCAAACCAGGTGCTGATTAGGGCTGCACCTAACAATTCATTTCTTTATCGATTACTCTAACAATTCTTAATTTTTTTCAATTAGTCGATTGATCTGCGAGTTCCTGTTTTTAGTTCCTAATGTTAGGAATTAAAATTTTATATCATTTTGTTATGGATTTGTAACCAATGGATGAATTTATGCATATAAGATCCAGCAAAATAATTGATTTCCATTTTTTATAATAATTTAAATATCAGTTTTTTGCTACTTTGGCATTGTCCCCAACCCAGACTTTAAACCTTCTGCGCAGTGCTTTCTTGCATCAAAGCTCTACACACCAGACAGAAGTTCTTCCTTTTTCCCAATTTCTTCACAACGTATTAAAAAAAAACAGTCAAAACTTTAATTACAACGTCGTTTACTGTCAGACTGATCCACTTTTAGCTCTTCCACTTTGGAAACGAGAGCCTGGAGGTTCTCCACCTGATGTCAGGAGCTGAAACTGTACGAGCTCCTTCCCTCACAGCTGAGTTGGAGCTGATGTCGGAGCTGCAGCTCCACTAAACGAAGATTAGATTAGACTGAATGTCTTTAATTGTACATAAGATCAGAATCTCTCCAGGTTGGAAATGATCTCCTGCCTCAAGTGGAGGAGCTGAAGTATCTCGGGGTCTTGTTCACGAGTGAGGAAAGGAAGGATGGAGTGGGAGGTTGGCAGGCGGATCGGCTCAGCGTCTGCAGTGATGCAGCTCTGTACCGGTCTGTCCTGGTGAAGAGAGAGCTGAGCCAAAAGCCACAGCTTTCCATGTACTGGTCAGTCTACGTTCCTACTCTCACCTGTGGTGCTCTGGGTAGTGACCGATAGAACGAGAGAACGCGGATACAAGCTGCCCAAATGAATGTCCTCCACAGTGTGTCGGGTCTCACCCTTAGAGATAGGGTGAGGAGCTCGATTATATGGGGGAGGCTCAGAGTCGAGCTGCTACTCCTCCACGTCAAGAGGAACCAGCTGAGGTGGTTCAGGCATCTGCTTAGGATGTCTCCTGGATGCATCTCTGTGGAGGTGCCCGACCTAGGACATGCTGGAGGGATTATATCTCTCGGCTGGCCTGGGGACGCCTCGGTATCCCCCCGGAGGAGCTAGAGGATGTGGCTGGGGAGAGGGAATCTGGGTTTCTCTGCTTAGACTGCTGCCCCCGCGACCCAGAGCCTTGAAAAGGCGGTAGATAATGGATGGGTGGATGGAAGATCCGATTTTTACTCCCAGCAGAACGGCCAGACAGGGACACTGGGCTGCTGTCCATTCTGGAGACGTGGAAGTAGCATCATCACTTCATTCAGGAGCTGAAACTCTGGCTGTAGTTCAGTCCGTAGCTCAGTTTGAGCTGCTGTTGAAGATTCTCATTCTAATGGCGTTTGTTAAGTTCAAGTCAAAGTTCTGTTTGCTGGAGCAGCTGCTCCGTCAGCTCGGTTGTCATCATGCCAACATCAGAGGCAGCTGTGGGTTTATTGTTCACGAGGTGTTTTTTGGTGGTAGGCATAAAGCTCAGGTACCTGAGCCTCAACAAGGCTCCGAACACACAACCCAGCCTGAAACGGGAAGGTTGTTTGATTTGTTGGCTCTTGTAATATTTCTGAGTGGGACAGATGCGTCTGTTTTCTTTATTCATCCCACTCGGTTCCTATGCCAGGGCCTACAAGCTGGTGTGGTGGGACCTGTGGAGTCATGTGGGAAGGCACATGTCTACTCTGATATAACCACTAGACGCTGCTTGACTATTTATTTCTGTAGGTTTCATCACCTGAGGTGGTTCAGGAAGCACCAAACAGACTGAATGATTCCATTCTTTACTCCCAGCAGGACGGCCAGTTGGGAATACCGGACTGCTGTCCATTCAGGAGATATAACTCACTATAACTCACTTCCTAGCTCAGTTTGAGCTGCGTTCGGAGATTCTTATTCTAATAGCGTTTATAAGTTCAAGTTAGAGTTCTGTTTGCTGGAGCAGCTGCTCCGTCAGCTCGGTTGTCACCATGCCAACATCTGAGGCAGCTGAGATATAATTTAATTTTTCACAGTGTGAGTATGGTTGTAGACACGAAGCTCAGGCACCTCACTGGTAACATCACTAAGGTGGTTCTAGATTTTATATATGGATGTGCAGGCGATGCTGGTTGACCTGCTTATATGCTCAACCGCTTGGAATACCGGTAACATGAGCTCCAGCCACTATAGCGTTTACTCCATTTCTCCTGACCAAAGCTCTCCGCTACTGAAAAGACAGAACCTCAGTAGAGACTCAGACCCAGACGTGTTAACAAGCAGAGCTGAAACCCTATTTAACCCACAGTGGTGTCTGAATACACGAGGAAGCCACCGTGAGAAGGTTTACAGGGTCTGTGATTGTGATTCTGAGACAATGGAAAAGTAGAGCTGCTGTGATTAAATGAGGTGGAAACATTGAGAGAGATGGAGAACCAGTCCGGCTCACTTTCACGCTGAGTGTGGAGCTGTTCCATATGTATGACTTTCACATTGATTGCTCATTCAGTGGGCACCTCAAAAGCCCAGCGTTGAGTACGAGTGCATCATGGAGCGCACATTTAAATGCGATTGATGGAATGTGGTTCTATATATATATATATATATATATATATATGGTTCTATGATAGATTGACATAACAATAGTATATGTATAGGACCATGAACATCATGTTCTCCAACAATCTGAAGAACTGCTTCACCATTTCAGCCTTTTACTGACCTATTAATAAGCAGTTTATAACCACCTTGTAATTACTAATAACATACTAATAAATCGAAGCATATCATTTGTAACCAAGAATTTCACCTCACCAAAGCTCTACACCATCAAGACTGGAGTAAAGTTTAAAGGCACTGGTTAAAGAACCAAGAGTAGTTCTAAAACGTTAGACTGGTAGTGTATCTAAAACGTTAGACTGGTAGTGTGTCTAAAACGTTAGACTGGTAGTGATCTAAAACGTTAGACTGGTAGTGTATCTAAAACGTTTGTCTGGTAGTGTATCTAAAACGTTTGACTGGTAGTGTATCTAAAATGTTTGACTGGTAGTGTATCTAAAACGTTTGTCTGGTAGTGTATCTAAAACGTTTGACTGGTAGTGTATCTAAAATGTTTGACTGGTAGTGTATCTAAAACGTTTGTCTGGTAGTGTATCTAAAATGTTTGACTGGTAGTGTATCTAAAATGTTTGACTGGTAGTGTATCTAAAACGTTTGTCTGGTAGTGTATCTAAAATGTTTGGCGGGTAGTGTATCTAAAACGTTTGTCTGGTAGTGTATCTAAAACGTTTGACTGGTAGTGTATCTAAAATGTTTGGCTGGTAGTGTACTAAAACGTTTGACTTGTAGTGTACTAAAACGTTTGTCTGGTAGTGTATCTAAAACGTTTGTCTGGTAGTGTATCTAAAACGTTTGTCTGGTAGTGTATCTAAAACGTTTGACTGGTAGTGTATCTAAAACGTTTGACTGGTAGTGTACTAAAACGTTTGTCTGGTAGTGTATCTAAAACGTTTGTCTGGTAGTGATCTAAAACGTTTGACTGGTAGTGTACTAAAACGTTTGACTTGTAGCGTATCTAAAACGTTTGACTGGTAGTGTACTAAAATGTTTGACTGGTAGTGTATCTAAAACGTTTGACTGGTAGTGTACTAAAACGTTAGACTGGTAGTGTATCTAAAACGTTAGACTGGTAGTGTACTAAAACGTTAGACTGGTAGTGATCTAAAACGTTAGACTGGTAGTGTACTAAAACGTTTGACTTGTAGCGTATCTAAAACGTTTGACTGGTAGTGTACTAAAATGTTTGACTGGTAGTGTATCTAAAACGTTTGACTGGTAGTGTACTAAAACGTTAGACTGGTAGTGATCTAAAATGTTTGACTGGTAGTGATCTAAAACGTTTGACTGGTAGTGATCTAAAACGTTTGGCTGGTAGTGTATCTAAAACGTTTGACTGGTAGTGTATCTAAAATGTTTGACTGGTAGTGTAACTAAAACGTTTGACTGGTAGTGTTCTAAAATGTTTGACTGGTAGTGTATCTAAAACGTTTGGCTGGTAGTGTATCTAAAACGTTTGGCTGGTAGTGTATCTAAAACGTTTGACTGGTAGTGTATCTAAAACGTTTGACTGGTAGTGTATCTAAAACGTTTGGCTGGTAGTGTATCTAAAACGTTTGGCTGGTAGTGTATCTAAAGCGTTTGACTGGTAGTGTATCTAAAACGTTTGACTGGTAGTGTATGTAAAACGTTTGACTGGTAGTGTATCTAAAACGTTTGACTGGTAGTGTATCTAAAACATTTGTCTGGTAGTGTATCTAAAACGTTTGTCTGGTAGGATATCTAAAACGTTTGTCTGGTAGGGTACTAAAACGTTTGACTGGTAGTGTATCTAAAACGTTTGTCTAGTAGTGTATCTAAAATGTTTGACTGGTAGTGTATCTAAAACGTTTGGCTGGTAGTGTATCTAAAACGTTTGGCTGGTAGGGTACTAAAATGTTTGACTGGTAGTGTATCTAAAACGTTTGTCTGTTAGTGTGCTAAAACGTTTGACTGGTAGTGTACTAAAACGTTTGTCTGGTAGTGTATCTAAAACGTTTGTCTGGTAGTGTATCTAAAACGTTTGACTGGTAGTGTATCTAAAACGTTTGACTGGTAGTGTATCTAAAACGTTTGTCTGGTAGTGTACTAAAACGTTTGTCTGGTAGTGTATCTAAAACGTTTGACTGGTAGTGTATCTAAAACGTTTGACTGGTAGTGTACTAAAACGTTTGTCTGGTAGTGTATCTAAAACGTTTGACTGGTAGTGTATCTAAAACGTTTGACTGGTAGTGTATCTAAAACGTTTGTCTGGTAGTGTACTAAAACGTTTGTCTGGTAGTGTATCTAAAACGTTTGTCTGGTAGTGTATCTAAAACGTTTGACTGGTAGTGTATCTAAAACGTTTGTCTGGTAGTGTATCTAAAACGTTTGTCTGGTAATGTATCTAAAACGTTTGACTGGTAGTGTATCTAAAACGTTTGTCTGGTAGTGTACTAAAACGTTTGTCTGGTAGTGTATCTAAAACATTTGTCTGGTAGTGTATCTAAAACGTTTGACTGGTAGTGTATCTAAAACGTTTGTCTGGTAGTGTATCTAAAACGTTTGTCTGGTAGTGTATCTAAAACGTTTGACTGGTAGTGTATCTAAAACGTTTGACTGGTAGTGTATCTAAACTTGTGATTATATTTAACACTGATAATTTTATTGGAAGGTTATTTTGAGAAATGCTCTTTTATTCTAGTCTTATTTCGGGGAATCTCTTGAAATGTCACTGGAATATAAGACACATATTAGATAATAACAGGTTTGCTCGTTAATGACCGTGAACCGGTCTCACTGCAGCCACCTGCAAGTTGGCAAGCCTGCGATACAGCTAATATCTCTCATTATGAGAGAGCTGTTAGATTATTTGACCTATTTCTGGCTATTTTTTACTACTGGAATGCCTCGAATCCCAGTTACTCTGCTGCCTACGGCTCCCTCTAGCACTTTACCGAACGGTTGACTTGCAAAGAGAGGTGAGGAGCCTGGGGGGCTTTGTTAAACTGTCCAAGCACAATGGTCTCAGAAGCAGAGGCTTAAAGTAATAAAATATCCTATAGGGAAGGAACTAGCAGATTCCGGATGTGATTCCTGGGCATATCATGAATTAAGGCACTATATCTGACAGTTGTAGTGGGAACAGAGTTCCGGTGTGACGTTACACTGAAACGTTTATGAGACTAAATGATTTCACTGCACTGGTCGAGCAAAGATGCTACATAGAATTAAACCTCCGTATCAATAAACATGTCTAGGAAGAGGTTCAATCCTGGTGGGTCATTCTCAGTACTGCACTGACACTGGCATGGTGGTGGTGTGTTAGTGTGTGTTGTTCTGGTGTGAGTAGCTCAGACAACACACTGTGTCCACTCACTGTCCACTCTATTAGACACTCCTACTACTTGCTGGTCCACCTTGTAGATGTAAAGTCAGAGACAGTAGCTCATCTGCTGCTTCACAGTTTGTGTTCCTCTAGTTCTTCATCAGTGGACACAGGACGCCGCCCACAGGACACTGCTGTCTGGATAGTTTTGGTTGGTGGACGATTCTCAGTCCAGCAGCATTGATATGTCTGATCCACTCACACCAGCACAACATACACACACTAACACACCACCACCACGTCAGTGTCACTGCAGTGCTGAGAATGAACCACCTCCCTAATAGTATCTGCTCTGTGGTGGTCCTGTGGGGGTCCTGATCATTAAAGAACAGAGTAATAAAGTATACAGAGAATCAGATGAACAACAGTCTGTAAGTGGAGCTCTTGTATGGTCAGTGGAGCTGATACAGTGGACAGTGAGTGGAGGTCCTGTATGGTCAGTGGAGCTGATACAGTGGACAGTGAGTGTAGGTCCTGTATGGTCAGTGGAGCTGATACAGTGGACAGTGAGTGGAGGTCCTGTATGGTCAGTGGAGCTGATACAGTGGACAGTGAGTGGAGGTCCTGTATGGTCAGTGGAGCTGATACAGTGGACAGTGAGTGGAGGTCCTGTATGGTCAGTGGAGCTGATACAGTTGACAGTGAGTGGAGGTCCTGTATGGTCATTGAAGCTGATACAGTGGACAGTGAGTGGAGGTCCTGTATGGTCAGTGGAGCTGATACAGTGGACAGTGAGTGGAGGTCCTGTATGGTCAGTGAAGCTGATACAGTGGACAGTGAGTGGAGGTCCTGTATGGTCAGTGGAGCTGATACAGTGGACAGTGAGTGGAGGTCCTGTATGGTCAGTGGAGCTGATACAGTGGACAGTGAGTGGAGGTCCTGTATGGTCAGTGGAGCTGATACAGTGGACAGTGAGTGGAGGTCCTGTATGGTCAGTGGAGCTGATACAGTGGACAGTGAGTGGAGGTCCTGTATGGTCAGTGGAGCTGATACAGTGGACAGTGAGTGGAGGTCCTGTATGGTCAGTGGAGCTGATACAGTTGACAGTGAGTGGAGGTCCTGTATGGTCAGTGGAGCTGATACAGTGGACAGTGAGTGGAGGTCCTGTATGGTCAGTGGAGCTGATACAGTGGACAGTGAGTGGAGGTCCTGTATGGTCAGTGAAGCTGATACAGTGGACAGTGAGTGGAGGTCCTGTATGGTCAGTGAAGCTGATACAGTGGACAGTGAGTGGAGGTCCTGTATGGTCAGTGGAGCTGATACAGTGGACAGTGAGTGGAGGTCCTGTATGGTCAGTGGAGCTGATACAGTGGACAGTGAGTGGAGGTCCTGTATGGTCAGTGAAGCTGATACAGTGGACAGTGAGTGGACATGTAACGAGGTGGTAGACAATATTTATACTCTTTTTAACCCACAGTGGTGTCTGAATACACGAGGAAGCCACCGTGAGAAGGTTTACAGGGTCTGTGATTGTGATTCTGAGACAATGGAAAAGTAGAGCTGCTGTGATTAAATGAGGTGGAAACATTGAGAGAGATGGAGAACCAGTCCGGCTCACTTTCACGCTGAGTGTGGAGCTGTTCCATATGTATGACTTTCACATTGATTGCTCATTCAGTGGGCACCTCAAAAGCCCAGCGTTGAGTACGAGTGCATCATGGAGTACAGAGTGAGTTGTGGTTTTATAAAGACTAGCAGTCAAAACTTGTAGAACAATTTACTGGTAGAACAGGTAAAACGTTTGTCTGGTAGTGTATCTAAAACGTTAGGCTGGTAGTGTATCTAAAACGTTTGGCTGGTAGTGTATCTAAAACGTTTGACTGGTAGTGTATCTAAAACGTTTGACTGGTAGTGTACTAAAACGTTTGACTGGTAGTGTATCTAAAACGTTTGTCTGGTAGTGTATCTAAAACGTTTGTCTGGTAGTGTATCTAAAACGTTTGACTGGTAGTGTATCTAAAACGTTTGACTGGTAGTGTATCTAAAACGTTTGACTGGTAGTGTACTAAAACGTTTGACTGGTAGTGTATCTAAAACGTTTGTCTGGTAGTGTATCTAAAACGTTTGTCTGGTAGTGTATCTAAATCGTTTGACTGGTAGTGTATCTAAAACGTTTGTCTGGTAGTGTATCTAAAACGTTTGTCTGGTAGTGTATCTAAAACGTTTGTCTGGTAGTGTATCTAAAACGTTTGGCTGGTAGTGTATCTAAAACGTTTGACTGGTAGTGTATCTAAAACGTTTGTCTGGTAGTGTATCTAAAACGTTTGTCTGATAGTGTATCTAAAACGTTTGTCTGGTAGTGTATCTAAAACGTTTGTCTGGTAGTGTATCTAAAACGTTTGACTGGTAGTTTATCTAAAACGTTTGACTGGTAGTGTATCTAAAACGTTTGATTTCTTTTTATTATGGAATTATTAATTTCTTTAATCTGACAAAGTACGATGTTCTGATACACAGACAAACACTTACTGCGAGAGAAACGGGGTGGGTTGTCGTTGACGTCAGTCAGAGTGACCGTTACAGAGGTGGTTCCAGATAGTCCGCCGAGCTGACCCATCATGTCCTTGGCCTGGATGACTAGTACGTACTGGTCCCGTGTCTCACGGTCCATGTTGGGCAGGGCTGTCCGCACAATTCCTACAAAGAAACAGAGAACACTGTTCATCCCTCTTTCTCATACGTCAGATCCCTAAAACAGCTCCACATCCTACACTGTTACGTAACAGACTGGTTAAAATTTACACCCCCAACATTTACACACAACCACAACACCAACCAGAATATTTACACACAACCACAACACCAACCAGCAACCAGAACATTTACACACAACCACAACACCAACCAGAACATTTACACACAACCACAACACCAACCAGCAACCAGAACATTTACACACAACCACAACACCAACCAGCAACCAGAACATTTACACACAACCACAACACCAACCAGCAACCAGAACATTTACACACCACCACAACACCAACCAGCAACCAGAACATTTACACACAACCACAACACCAACCAGCACATTTACACACAACCACAACACCAACCAGCAACCAGAACATTTACACACAACCACAAGAACAACCAGCAACCAGAACATTTACACACAACCACAACACCAACCAGCAACCAGAACATGGTTTCAAGTCTGACAAAGTCTGCAAACGAGCATGAAACTTTAGTACCGTAACACCATATTTAACATTTCTTGTGTTTTAATAAAAATTATGACAATTTTACGTGTGTCAGTCAAGTACTGGTGCGTTTGAGTTCACTACCAAGACACTACCGAAACATCCATGATGACCAGGAATTTTTTTTGAAGTATATATGTTCCAAAGTCTGAAAATCAGTATGGAACATTAGAAGCCGTCACTACCGTAACAGTTTTTTTTGGTTCGTTTTAATGAAAAACATGACTTACAACATGCAGGTCATGTACTGGTGTATCTGAAGTCTTCTCGAAATGAGCAAAAATTCTCACCACTAAAGCAGTCACTATAGAAGCAGTCACCACCAAACGGTCACCACCGAAACATTCAACTCTGAAATAGTCACTATAGAAACAGTAACCACCAAAACTGTCACTATAGAAACAGTCACCACCGAAACTGTCACTATAGGAACAATCACCACCGAAACTGTCACTATAGAAAGAATCACCACCGAAACTGTCACTATAAAAACAGTCACCACCGAAACTGTCATTATAGAAGCATTCACCACCGAAACTGTTACTATAGAAGCATTCACCACCAAAACTGTCACTATAGAAACTGTCACCACCGAAACTGTCGCTATAGATACAGTCACCACCGAAACTGTCACTATAGAAGCAGTCACCACCAAAACAGTCACTATAGAAACAGTCACCACCGAAACAGTCACCACCGAAACAGTCACCACCGAAACTACTGAACTATTGAAATGTCCTTCCTGGCCAGCACTGGTTTAAAGTGTATGCGTCCCAAAGTCAGAAGATCAGTAATTTTAGGACCCGTCACTCCCGTAACACAAATGTTTAAAGATTTTGTGTTTTAATGGAAAGATTGGAAAGTTTTATGTCCAGCTGTTCAAAGCATGCAAGTCATGTACTTGTGCATCTGAGTTCTTTTCAAAATGAAAAAAAAATCTCCTCCCTGAAACAGTCACCACTGAAACAGTCACTCAGCTGCGTATACAACGTGGGGTCAGCATGCGGTGTAAGAGCTTTGACTGTGCATCTCTGAACTCTTGCACCACCTACAATTCTTCAAGTACACAGACCTACATTAGATATAACGACCCTCAGAGTGATGTAGGCGGCTCAGGTTGGACATTAAACTCAACGTATGCACAGACCAGCAGAGGGCGTTGGTGAGAGGGGGGGTAACCGTGCTTGGGCACTGTACAAGATATCCAGGCCTATGAGTACGACTTCTAGTACAGCAAAACGAAGGCAGTGAAATCTATTGGTCGACGTTATTAAATAAAAACTGACTGTGAGCACAATTTAACCAATTACTCTGATTAATACTAAAGCAAAGCTAATCTTTATTGATTTAAACTGATTAAAATTAAGTCTTAATAAGAAAATAAAGACACATACGAGCTGCCGCAGCCGCAGTTCTCGTACAGCATGTTCGGCGTGTGCGGTTAATACACAGAGTCGTCACGCTCTCTACGCTCTGAAAGCGATTTCCTCTTTTCTGTGTGCCATTAATGCTGCCTGGTACAAAATAAAGGCTTTGCAAGATGGAGTTTAATGCCACATAAAGACCTCCGTAATTTGACTTCTCCTTTCATCCGTGCACCACTTTGCCTCACTGCTGCAAAGGTAGAGACCCTCGGTGTGCCGGCGCACTACTCTGCGTGCTCCAGGGCTCTTTAGTGGGGAATCAGGGTTTTTTTTTATTTCTTGGTTCTGGTGCTGCAATTTCCACAGCAAACAGACCCCCGCTGAGAAGTTCACAAGACGAGCTCGCACGCTGTGGGAAGTTAAATCCAAACAAATCTCCAGACTGTTGGGAGGCAATTAGTTTTACCATGAAAGCGCGCATTGATTAAAAGCTGGAGATAGAACTGAACACACAGCCTCCAATATGTCAGCGTGTCGGAGTCCAAAAAAAAATATCTGAAACCTTGTTCGGAGGTGAAGGCAATTTGCAGTGATTGTAAACCCCCCCGAAAATCGGTTCAGCACTTTGGGACGGATATAGAAGAGCGTGCATGCCAACATGCCCAGCTGGAGAGCATCACACAACCATTTACAGACACATACAATGCTCTGCAGGAGTCAGAAACCAGCATTCATTCCTTTAATCACCAGTCAAACCAGCCATACAGTTTTTGATATTAGTTTCTCTACTGAAGAGATTAGACATGAGATGATCTGCTGGCATAACGAAAGTTGCCCAGAGTTCCAAACATGCTTTAAAGCTGCGGAGAGGTTTTGACTCCTAAAAAAACACCTGGAAGACCTACTAGACCACTAAAACTGTCCCCATCAGTTCAACAGCTCATAAAACATTTATATAAGGAGATCCCAAAGCTCTAGTTAGGCTGCAGATTCACAGCCACTCTAAGAACTTCCACTGTCTAGGACCCCCTAATTAAGATCTTGGAGCCCCTTCAAGTTTTCTAATCAATCTAATTTTGGGACTTTCATGTTTTATATCATATTTCTGCAGAAACATAGATACTAAAGTGTTCACAACTTTCAAGCACCACAGTATGACACCCAAGATGTTTCTGAAGGCCAAGCAATTTGCATTGGCGCTGTGACAGTGATGCCTTCCTCCCAGATGCCCTGAACGACTTTTATGCACGGTTTGAGGCACAGAACAACACGTTGGTGAGCAAGATCACACCCAAGCCAGACGAGCAGGCGCTGTGCCTGACTGCAGTGGACGTGAGGAAAACTCTGCGCAGAGTCAACCCACGGAAAGCTGCAGGACCAGACAACATCCCTGGCAGAGTGCTCAGAGAGTGTGCAGACCAGTTGACAGATGTTCTCACGGACATCTTCAACGTCTCCCTGCGCAGCTCCACTGTCCCAACGTGCCTCAAGACCACCACCATCGTCCCCGTGCCGAAGAAGTCCACGGTGTCTTGCCTCAATGACTACCGTCCCGTAGCTCTCACGCCCATCATCATGAAGTGCTTTGAGAGGCTAGTCATGAGGAACATCAAGATCCAACTCCCCTCTTCATTGGACCCCCTGCAATTCGCATATCGTCCCAACCGCTCCACGGACGATGCCATCACCACCACCCTTCATTTCTCCCTTACCCACCTGGAGAAGAAGGACACCTACATCAGAATGCTGTTCATAGACTTCAGTTCAGCATTCAACACCATCATCCCACAGAATCTCACCAGGAAGTTAAGCCTGCTGGGCCTCAACACCCCCCTGTGCAACTGGATCCTGGACTTCCTGACAGGGAGGCCCCAGTTAGTCCGGTTCGGGAACAGCAGCTCCAGCACCATCATCATGAACACTGGGGCACCCCAGGGCAGTGTACTGAGTCCTCTGTTGTTCACCCTGCTGACTCGAAACACAGTTCTAACAGCATCATAAAGTTCGCCGATGACACAACTGTGCTGGGTCTCATCAGCAAAGGCGACGAGTCAGCATACAGGGAGGAGGTACAGCAGCTGACAGACTGGTGTACAGTCAACAACCTTCACTGGAATGTAGAGAAGACCAAGGAAATGGTTGTTGACTTCAGGAAATCAAGACCGGACCACTCTCCGCTTAACATCAACGGCTCCTCTGTGGAGATCGTTAAGAGCACCAAGTTCCTTGGTGTCCACCTAGCGGAGAACCTCACCTGGTCCCTGAACACCAGCTCTACAGCCAAGAAAGCCCAGCAGAGTCTCTACTTCCTCTGGAAGCTGAGAAAGGCCCGTCTCCCTCCACCCATCCTCACCCTCTTCTATAGGGGAACCAAAGAGAGCATCCTAAGCAGCTGCATCACTGCCTGGTTTGGGACCTGCACAGCCTCTGACCACAAGTCCCTCCAACGCATTGTGAGGACAGCTGAGAGGATCATCGGAGTCTCTCTCCCCTCCGTCTTGGACATTTACTCCACCCGCTGCATCCGCAAAGCAACCAGCATTGTGGACGACCCCACCCACCCTTCACACAGACTGTTCTCCCTCCTGCCATCAGGAAGAAGGTACCGCAGCGTTCGGTCCAACACGACCAGACTCTGCAACAGCTTCTTCCCCCAAGACTTCTCAACACAACTCAACGTCTGAACTGATATCTTTCTGGTACTCTCTCTCTCTCTCTCTCTCTCTCTCTCTCTCTCTCTCTCACTCACTCTCTCTCTCCAACCATTTACCCCAGATAAAAAAGGGAAGCATTTTTGTACAAAGCATTGCACTAATAACTCTACTACTACTGGACTCTATTTATTACACATTGCACAATTTGCACACTACCAGCAATTATTTATTATTCTCTGTCTGTACTGTGTTGTGTTGTCTGTACTGTGTTGTGTTGTGTTGTGTTGTCTGTCCGCACTTGTTTGTTCGTGTTGCACTTGTGTCTGTATGCACTGTCTATGTTGCACCATGGTCCTGGAGGAACGTTGTTTCGTTTCACTGTGTACTCTGTATGTAGTTGAAATGACAATAAAACCCACTTGACTTGACTTGACTTGACCTGATTTGGGGTACAGACCCTCGCTCCACACTAGTTTATGACTATAAGGACCCTGGGATTAATGATATAAGGGGGGCATGCTCAAGCACGACTTGAGAAATTGGGCAGAATTAAGAAAGTTAAAAAGTTTCCCAGACTGGAGTTTAAAACCTGCTACAGAGAAGATTTGACTCTTAATAACCACCTGGAACAACCACATGGAAGACCTACTAGACCACTAAAACTGTCCCCATCAGTTCAACAGCTCATAAAGCTTTTATATAAGGAGATCCCCAAGCTCCAGTTAGGCTGCAGATCCACAACCACTCTGAGAACTTCCACTGTTTAGGACCCCCAATTAAGCTCTTGGACCCCCTTCAAGTTTTCTAATCAGGACTTTTCATGTTTTAGATCATATTTCTGCAGAAACATAGATACTAAAGTGTTCACAACTTTCAAGCACCACGGTATGACCTCCAAGATGTTTCTGAAGGCCAAGAAATTGCATTGCCGCTGTGATTGCCTCAGCTTTGGTGTGTGGACCCTCGCTCCACCCTGGTTTATGGCTATAAGGACCCTGGGATTGAAGATATAAGGGGGACATGCTCAAGCACGACTTGAGAAATTGGGTAGAATGGAGGAAGTTAAAAAGTTTCCTAGACTGGAGTTTAAAACCTGCTACAGAGAAGATTTGACTCCTAACAACCACCTGGAACAATCACCTGGAAGACCTACATGACTACCACATCGAGGCTTAAGATTTACATCCACCTTTCACTATCCCTGGACCCCCTAATTAAACTCTTGGACCCCCTTTCAAGTTTTCTAATTAATCTACTTTCAGGACTTATGTAAAAATCAGTTTATGTTGCAGATCTTATCTCTGCAGGGACATACATTCTAGATCAGGGGTCACTAATAGGCGGACCATGGTCTGGGTCTGGACCCTGACGTTGTCCAATGTCCAAAACTACTGAGAATGATTTAATTCTAACTGTGTTTATTTTAGGCAACAGAATTTTTTTTGTCCTTATGCTATACGGGCTTTTGCAGACCAATCACGTGTGCTGTAAAAAAGCACTCCTCAGCCAATCAGATCTGAGCAGATTCATTTAGATAATTAATTTAGTTCAGCATTTAAAACAATAAATATAATGGAAATATACTGAACAATATCTGTAATGTGTTGGTCTTTCAGTTGCTGATGACGAAATGCTGAGGCTACTCCACTAAACAGGATATGGCATTGAGTCATAACACAAGTTAGAAATTATGAGGGTCCGGACCTGGACCTGAGGAAATTTGCTCTAAGTGGACCATACTGAATTCTAATTGAATACCCTTGTTCTAAAGGGTTCACAATCTTTCCAGGACCACTGTATGACGTCCAGCATGTTTCTGAAGGCCAAGTACTTGTGCATGTGCTGCGATTGCGTCATGCTTGATTACATGATTGCATCCATTAGGATTCTTGGAGTGATCATGTAAGAGGCTCAGGCCTGGAACCCTCCCTCCATTTAAAATTCTTCAAGTACAAACAGATTACAGCTATAACGACTCTCAGAGTGATGATGTAAGGGAGACAATCATGCTCAATTAAAAGAAAAGAAGTTTCCCAGAATTCAAAACCTGCTACAGAGAAGATTTGGCTCCTAACGACCACCTAGAAGATCTACTAGACCACAAAAACACCCCATCAGATAATAAGCTATTAAAGCTTTTATCTTCAAGAGAGAGAAGAGAGCATCAAGCTCCACTCATGCTTCAGATCCACATCCACTCATCCATTGTGAGAACTTCCACTGTCCAGAAATTGAGCATGTGCTGTCATTGCATCATGTTTGGCGTGCAGACCCTCACACCACTTACAATTCTTTATGTACAAACCTAGATTACACCTATAAAGACCCTCGGGGTGATGATGTAAGGGGGACAATCATGCTTGGGCACAGTTTGAGAATTGAGAAAGCTAAAATGTTTACCAGACTGGAGTTTAAGACCTGCTGCAGAGAAGAGTTAGCTCCTAACAACCACCTGGAAGACCTACTAGAACACCAAGACTGTCCCCATCAGATAAACAGAATTTAAAGATTTTATATTTCAGAGAGAGAGAGAAAGAGAGAGAGAGAGAATCAAGCTCCAGTTAGGCTTCAGATCCACATCTACTCTTGAGAACTTCCACGGTCCAGGACCCCCTAATTAAGTTCTCAGACCCCCTGAAAGTTTGTAATTCAAAATTGGTATCTGTTTTGCAGACAAGATCTTACTTTCATATGTCCTCCAGGTGAACCCCAGACTGTGTCCCAGTGAATCCATGTTTCCCAGACTGGAGATCAAAACCTGCTGCAGAGAAGATTTGACTCCTAACAACCACCTGGAAAACCTACTAGACCACCAAATCTGTCTCCAGATTTCTCCAGATAAACAACATTTAAAGACAGGAAAACATCAAGCCTCGGTTAGACTTCAGATCCAGAACCTCGGACGACCTGAAAGTTTGTAAATCAAAATCGATATGTTTTACAGATGAGATCTTACTTTCATACGTCCTCCAGGTGAGTCTTCTGATCACAGTTGGAGCTTAAATTTTAAACCGTGGCACGCAGATTACAAACTGAAGGCTTGAGGCAACGGCAGAAATGAAGACTGGATCGTTTTCCTCAATAAAGCAAGAGGTTAGTATAATTTTTTGTCTTATTTGGTTCTCTTTGTCTGTTTTTACTTCTATAACAGCCCTCAGAGTGATGATGTAAGGGGGTCAATCATGCTCAGAGCCCATTTGTAAAGTTGGGCAGAATTGAAAATACTAAACCTGCTGTAGAGAAGATTTGACTCCTAACAACCACCTGGAAAACCTACTAGACCACCAAATCTATCCCCTTCGGACAAACATCATTTAAAGATAGGAGAACATCAAGCTTCAGTTAGACTTCAGATCCACATCTACTTCTACACTGTGAGAACTTCCACTGTCCAGAACCTTGGACAACCTGAAAGTTTGTAAATCAAAATTGGTATCTGTTTTACACACTATATCTCACTTTCATACGTCCTCCAGGTGAATCTTCTGATCACAGTTGGAGCTTAAATTTTAAACCGTGGCACGCTGATTACAAACCGAAGGCTTGAGGCAACGGCAGAAATGAAGACTGGATCGTTTTCTTCAATAAAGAAGTAAGTATCATGTTGTTCTCTTTATCTACTTTTACTTCTATAACAACCCTCGGAGTGATGTTAGGGGGTCAATCATGCTTGGACCCCATTTTTGAAATCAGGCAGAATTGAAGTAGCTAAAATGTTTGCCAGACTGGAGTTCAAAACCTGCTGCAGAGAAGATCTGACTCCTAACAACCACCTGGAAAACCGACTAGACCACTAAGACAGTCCCCATCAGATAAACAACATTTAAAGACAGGAGAACATTAAGCTCCAGTAAGGCTTCGGATCCAGATCCACTCTTGTACTATGAGAACTTCCACTGTCTAGGACCTCCTAATTAAGTTCTCGGACCCCCTGATCAAAACTGGCATGGTTTGCAGACGAGATCTTACTTTCATATGTCCTCCAGGTCAATCTTCTGACCGTAGTTGGAGCTTAAATTTCAAACCGTGGCACGCTGATTACAAACCGAAGGCTTAAGGCAATAGCAGAAACGAAGACTGGATCGTTTTCCTCAATAAAGAAAGAAGTAAGTATAATTTTTTGTCTTATTTGATTCTCTTTGTTTTTACTTCTATAACAAAGCTCGGAGTGATGATGTAAGGGGGTCAATCATGTTCGGAGCCCATTTGTAAAGTTGGGCAGAATTGAAAAAGCTAAACCTGCTGTAGAGAAGATTTGACTCCTATCAACCACCTGGAAAACCTACTAGATCACCAAGACAGTCCCCATCAGATAAACAACATTTAAAGACAGGAAAACATTAAGCTCCAGTTGGGCTTCAGATCCAGATCCACTCTTGTACTATGAGAACTTCCACTGTCTAGGATCCCCTAATTAAGTTCTCGGACCCCCTGATCAAAACTGGTATGGATTGCAGACGAGATCTTACTTTCATATGTCCTCCAGGTCAGTCTTCTGATCACAGTTGGAGCTTAAATTTCAAACCGTGGCACGCTGATCACAAACCGAAGACTTGAGGCAACAGCAGAAACGAAGACTGGATCGTTTTCCTCAATAAAGAAAGAAGTAAGTTTAATTTTTTGTCTCATATTGTTCTCTTTGTCTGTTTTTACTTCTATAACAGCCCTCAGAGTGATGATGTAAGGGGGTCAATCATGCTCGGATCCCATTTGTAAAGTTGGGCAGAATTGAAAAAGCTAAACCTGCTATAGAGAAGATTTGACTCCTTACAACCACCTGGAAAACCTACTAGACCACCAAATCTATCCCCTTCGGACAAACATCATTTAAAGACAGGAGATCATCAAGCTTCAGTTAGACCTCAGATCCACATCCACTTCTGCACTGTGAGAACTTCCACTGTCCAGAACCTTGGAAAACCTGAAAGTTTGTAAATCAAAATTGGTATCTGTTTTACACACGATATCTTACTTTCATACGTCCTCCAGGTGAATCTTCTGATCACAGTTGGAGCTTAAATTTCAAACCGTGGCTCGCTGATTACAAACCAAAGGCTTGAGGCAACGGCAGAAATGAAGACATAGAACATTCTAAAGGGTTCAAGCGCCGCCATACGACGCCCAGAAAGTTTCTGAAGGCCGAGCGATTGTGTTTGACAATAACGGCGGAAGCGTCATTTCTCTTTTCTTAGAAGTCAAGCGGCGGCAGACAGTCTGAAACAGAAGCTGCGAATACTTGTTTGCAGCCAAAGTTATATATATATAAAAAAAAGATATAAAAAAAACTTTTTCTGGCTCTGGAGCTACACAAGCGTACAAACTCCCCAACGACTTGAGAGCTCGCGAAGAAGAAAAACAACATATCCCTGCTAATGAAAGTGAAATCCACATCTCCACTTGGCTGTAGATGAAAATCATAATAATCCAGCCAAATTACTGAGAGTGCTTTTAATGCAGGGAAGTCGTCTAATCCTCCTCAGGCAATTATTATTGGACTCAAGTTAATGACTTCAAGTATTTCTGTGTAATCTGTTTATGTGAAAAAGGCTAGATTAGCTAAAGTGTTGGGAGGGATAAAAGGGATGAGTCCGCATGAAAAGATGTGTTTCGCCGTCCACAGAGTGGGGCTCAAGCGAAGGCTTTAAAAACACATGCAAACAAACAAACAAACAAACAGCCCTCACTTGGATGAGTAAGGGTCCAGACCCTGACTCTCCTGCTTTGCTTCCCTGGCCATAAACATCACTCAAGTCATATACAGCTCATTATTATGGTTTGCAGTGTGCAGGGTGAGTCAAAAGTCTCAGGACACCCTTTGATTTCAGAAGCGAAAGGGAAAATGATGTATCTGAATACCCCAGCAGGTAACGAGTGAGAGGGCCCATTATTTTTAGGCTATGTCCCGAACATGGCCATATTGAGTCAAGGACAAGTTTGTCCAATGGGAAGGTGGTCGTGTAGCAGATCAAAGAAGACCAAAATTGTCTCAGGAATTGATTGATGTAATCAGATTTGCAATATCTCTTGTGGTTCAAACGTTAACACAGAAAGTTACAACAACAACCACATTAACCAACAAGTTGAGGGCGCTGACCATGGTGCTGAATACAGATCTTCACCACATAGCTCATCCCCCAGTTTTTGAAATATCAACATTGTCCCAACTCCAGATGGTCCGGTCTGATTATGTGATTTGGGCTTGTATGCAGATCCTATGCTCCACACAAACCTCATGGTTTCATTGAACCTACAGCCTCCAAACTGCATGTTCTCACTCAGAGCAGATTCCTAAACACACTGACCTGGCTCTATTTCTCATTTATTCATCCCTCGTTCCTCCCAATGCTCAAGCTGCACAACCAACCTTTTATGGTTTTGGTTGTAAATGTATTGATTTAGTTTTTTTGCATTGTCAGGTGTTCCTTGCGTAACTCGTCCCGCAGTTTCAGAAATATCAACATTGTTCCAACTCCAGACTGTCCAGTCTGATTGAGTCCAGTCTGATTGTGTGTTTCGAGCTTGTATGCAGCTTTTTGATTGGACGCACGGATTCTGTAAAACTACAGATTCTTCCAGAATTTTCTCCCATAGAGAATGAATAGAATGGAAAAGTCTACGCCAATCTACTGAACTTCTACTCAACCAACAGACACCGTTTCACATACACTGACTCAGGGCAGACCCCCGACCACGACTGCAGTGTTGGTTCGACCCGCACTCGTCTGTTTGTCTTTTTTTTATCCCCCTTTTTCCCCATAGGGTTCCATTCACTTTCAGACAAACCCAAACCTCATGGTTTTATTTAACTTACTGCCTCCAAACTGCCTCACTGTACTCACTCAGAGCAGATCCCCAAACTCTAATCCACAGACATACTGACCCACACTCCCCTATTTGTTGTTTATTCATCCCTCGTTCCTCCTATAGGATCCCATTCATTTTTGGCCAAACCCAAGCCCTATGGTTTCATGTAGCCTACAGCCTCCAAACAGCCTGTACTCACTCAGAGCAGATCCCCAAACTCTAATCCACAGACACACTGACCTGGTCAGTTTTACATAATCTCAAATCTAACCACTATTCACAACAGCATGAAGGATTCATACTGCAAAGACTCCTCTCTTAATCCACAAAACCATTAAGTCCCATCTTACACGAAGCTACGTAGGACATCTGATTACACCAGCGGGTAATAAAAGCCATCCAAGCTGGAATGACTGCAGCAGAATTAATAGGTACCAAAGGACAGTGGTAAACAAATGGCAACCAACTATAATCCTTACTTGAAAGGTCATAGAATTGATCTGAGAAGGTGCCATATTTGCATCTTGATATTTAACTTAATGAAAAAAAAAACAGCTGATATCTGAAAACAAATCTGAAAAAAGAAATTAAATGTAATGGAAAAGCAGATTTAGTGCAGTAGAACTATTGAGGATCACTTTTATTTGAAGGATAGACTTTATAGAGACTTTATAACTCATGAATAAATACTAATGAACATATTTATACCATCATAATTATCCAGTAATAGCAAAGTAACAGCATTGATCCCCTGACACGACTGAAGTGCGCTGGAACAAGATAACTAACACCCAGGGCAGCCCACCACTCTGGGCAAGTGTTATTTCAGAAATACAAGTCACTGCCCCCTCGTGTTTGTGTTTACTAGTGTGCTTTGTGTGTGGGTGGTTTACCGACCCCTAGTGTGTTTTCACTAGTCTGTGTGTATGTGGGTGTATCACTGCCCCCTCGTGTATGTGTTTACTATTGTGTGTGTATGTGGGTGTTTCACTGCCCCTAGTGTATGTGTTTACTAGTATGTGTGTATGTGGGTGTTTCACTGCCCGCTAGTGTGTGTGTTCACTGCTGTTTATATGTATGTGGATGTCTCACTGCCCCCTAGTGTGTGTGTTCACTACTGTTTGTATGTATGTGGATGTCTCACTGCCCCCTACTGTGTGTGTTCAGTATTGTTTGTGTGTTTGGGGGTTTTTCACTGCCCCTAGTGTGTGTGTGTTCACTAGTGTGTGTGTGTGTGTGTGTGTGTGTGTGTGTGTGTGTGTATGTATATATATATATATATATATATATATATATATATATATATATATATATATTTAGCAGTTAGGAGCAATTGAAGTCCAAAATATTATATGCCATCTCATTTTCGTAGATTTTTTTTTTACTATCCCAGTTATTGAAGCACATTCATTAACACATTAATAAACTACTCAATACTATTTAAAATAAGTAACTAATAATATTTACTATCCTTAATTAATGACTGATTACATATTACTCATTATCCAGTGATAAACATACTCTCATTGTAAACTCAGATAAGTCTTAGTCAGGATTCTCTGTAGGTCTCAGACGTGAACGTACTGTGAATTATTACACTTACATTATTTAAAATAAGCAAATCTTTGAACAGGACGTGTGTCTAAAGGAATCATAGACTGAGTTACTTTGTTATGCCTGCAGCCAAACAGGCCTCCTTAAAAATGTGTCTTTGTTCTTTCACGCAAGCTGTAATTTATAGAACTGATGAGTTTCTTGAGGGTGACGCTTGTTATATATATTGAAGAACGTGTCTTGTTACTCTGTTCTGTCGAAGTGAACTTTAAACCTAATCAGCTGCAAATGACTGCAATGCTTCATGATGCAAGTAAACTTCTAGGAGGACTCGTTTCTCTTTCTGATCAGTTTTAGCATTGATCAGATCTCAGACCACCATTAAATAAACATAAAGACACCAACAACTTTCAGCAGAGCTCGGGTTGCAGAGATGCGTGAAGGTGGAAACGTCTACAGAAGCACTGCTGAAGACTAGCGAATGCATCAATCCTGGCTTGGACAAAGTGTCTAACCATAGAAAACATCCAGGACTGTTGCTGTTCTCGCTAGGAGTGGACGTCCTATTAGGATCACTAGGTTATAAAATATATCCAAACTCCAAAATCGAAACTTTATTCCAAAATTCCAAAAGTTTACAGGAGAGTGTCAATGGAACCAGAATTCAAAACATTCGAACTGCGCCTTCAGATCTACGTTCAGCACCAGGGACAGTGCACTGAACATGTTGTTCAATGTGGTTGTTGTTGCAACTTTCTGTGTTGGTAACGTTTGATCCACAAGAGATATTACAAATCTGATTACATCCATCGATTTCTGAGACAGTTCTGGTCTTCTTTGATCTGCTACCAGCCATGGTTGGGACATAGCCTAAAAGATAGGCCTCCTCACCCGTTACCCGTACTTGCTGGGATATTAAGATACGTCATTTTCACTTTCCTTTCTGAAATAAAAGGGTGTCCTGAGACTTTTGACTCATCCTGTAGGTTGAAATTATTGCCGTCCAAAAGAAAAACTCTTCAATTGCTTAGTGATGATACGGTATGTTTTTATATTAATACTCACTAAGGCTCATTTTACGATGGGGGTGTGATGGCCATGTTCTAAAATTACTACAATTCATGGTCAATTAATCAGTAATAAACATACTCTTATTGTAAAATGTTACTCTGTTAAGTTTCAGCAGTCAGGATTCTGAGAAGTCTGAGAAGAAAAGTACTGTAACTCTCAGTAGAGTTCAGAAATCGGGTTATAGAGATGTGTGAAGGTGGAAACATCTACAAAAGAACTGCTGAAGACTAGCGAATGGATCAATCTAGACTTAGACAAACTGCCTACCAATGAAAAAGTGGACGTCCATTTAGGATCAGTGAAAGAACCCAAGATGAGCAGCAGAAGATCTACAGATTCTACAGTCTACAGAAACCTTGCAGATCATCTCAAGTTTGCCCAATCTTGATATTCCGCAAGTCTTCTGAAAAGATGGTTTATGCCCAGATGAGACACCAAAACTTTATCCCAACTGTGAAGCATGGCGGTGGGAGTATCAGGCCTTGGAGCTGCTTTGCTGCCTCAGGGTCTGGATGCCTTGTGACCATTTAAAGGAACATTGAATTTAAAGGTGTATCAAAACATTGTACAGGTTAATATAAGGGCAGCAGTTCGTGACCTCAAGCTGACCTCAAGAGGTGATGCAAAATAGAGAGGTGAGTTCTTGCCAACAATGGTAACAGTACAGTTTAATAATATTGGGTCTGTCTCAAATCCTAGTGAGTGTGTAAGTAGGCTGTCTAGGTAGCAGCTGTGTAAGTAGGCTGTCTAGGTAGTGAGTGTGTAAGTAGGCTGTCTAGGTAGTGAGTGTGTAAGTAGGCTGTCTAGGTAGTGAGTGTGTAAGTAGGCTGTCTAGGTAGTGAGTGTGTAAGTAGCAGTGTTCTCTCCTCATCTCTCCTCATAAAACAGATTACTGAGACGCTCTAGTTAGAGAGAGACTGCGTCACCGCTTGTTCCCGCCCACTGCAGCACGCCACCGGTGGTTTAGCTGGTTGCTAAGCTACCGGCCAGCATCCAAAACAATAGCCCGAGTCTTAAAAAATAATGTCTGGAGTATAAAAGTGTAAATGGTGAAGGACTCGTTACAGAGTTGATAATAAAATACTGTTTTGTGTGATTATATGACCAGAAACACATTAAAACTCCAGAGAGAATCAAAATAACTCACATTTTAAAACCACTTCACTGCTCCTAGATTAGCCTGCGGTGCATCATGGGATTGTCTTAGTGGCTGAGGAAGCGTTCGATGCTTCCTTAAAATCAGGTCTAAATAAGGTTCCTCAGTAGACAGAATGTTTAAGGTATGTAAGAATTGGGACAGTCTACATGTCGGGAGCACATACTATGACTTAAAATGCTGCCTATGTAGGAGCTCACTAGGTTTTGAGACACGCCCACTGTGTAATAACAACAACATTTTGGGTACATACTATACTGTATACTAGAGATGGACTGATCAGCATTTTTGTGGGCGATTCCGATCGCCGATCACCTTTCAGCACGATCGGCCGATAGCCGATACTGATCGAGGGCGGGGTATATGCCATGGCAGGACAATATGTAGTTATTTTAGCACAAGCAAGTCATAAATCATGGTTGAATCTGGTTTATTACCATTTTTAACCAGCTCATGTGAAACAGCATAATCTTTTTAATAAAATTAATAGTAAATAAACATTCAGTAAATCATTCAATTTAAAAAAGTCAAACTAAAAACAAGTTAATTAAATAAATGCAGTAAAAACTGTAGTCAATAAACACAGGTTATTTTAAATGACAATCTGTAATCATTAAATGTAGATCTTGAATTGTTGCTGTGGTACTGTTCATACCGGTCAGATCTGGTCTGCTGTTTGCTGATGCTCACTGTATTCAGCTGTGTGCAGTGTGTATCAGATTAGTAGGGTTAAATGTCTTTGTCTTGGTTCCCACCAGACACACTGATTTTACTAATTCAAAAACGTCCTGGATGAGTCTGTCACGTACGGTAAACACTGCCAGATGGACAACATACTTTCAACACATTGTTTTTTCCTGCGACATCGCTGCTTTAGTCAGTCTGAGGAAAATGAAAGGATGTGTATTTCCACCTAGTGGTTCAGATAGGAATTGCAGGGAGGGGGTTCTCCTCTTCCTGGATGAAAGGCTAGCTGGAAATACAGAAATTACGCTTATTTGTTTAACGCCACTGATCGGCTCTCGGGATCAGCTCTTAATTGGAGAAATATCGTCCGATCACATATTTTGATTAAAAATCGGCCGATACCAATACATAGCCAATCGATCCTTACATCTCTATTATGTACTGTATAATACTATTCTATATACTATATAATAATATGAAATTCATAACCACTTTATAGCTATTGTTGGGAAAGTAAGGTGCTGATGTTGTGAAATACAATGAATTGTGGGTAGTGTAGTGTGTGTAGTTGTGTGTGTGTAGAGCAGCATGCTAACTTCGCTCTCTGCTCTCTTTTTTTCTTTCTTTTATTTTAAACATGGCAACACTTTTTTGGTGTCATGCCCAAGTTTTTTTAGTAAATGCCAAGTACTTGTTGGAATACAGTTTCGACTTGTTGTTTTTGGGTATTACCCTAGAACGGGTCAACAGTTCAGCTCGTTCCGGCCCTGGAGCTGGTCGGCGAAGCAGCTCCACCTGTGACGACGCAACCACGGTCGGGAGGCAGTAGCACTAAGGTAACACTATTCACAAATCAATCATGCTCAATATTAACTGATCAACCAATAGAGTTTGCTAGCATTGCTGTCCAAAGAAATTGCTGTCCAAAGAAAAACAAGTATCTGTAAAATGATAACTAGAGTTTACTGTCCGTGATTTTTGTTTTTGTTTTAAAGCATTTATTTGTGTCCAATCATCAAGAATTTCAGAGTCAATGTAAAGAAGGGCTATAGAGTTCAAATAATACAGAAAACTAAACATTTTATTGGTCAGCCATAACATGTTTTGTATTAATATTAATACTTATTAAGGCTCGTTTTAAGACGGAGGTGTGATTGCCATTTTCTAAGATAACTGTAATCCATGTTGTGATTACAGTATGCGGTCCAGGTGGGTGTGAGTTGGTTATTTGAGATAAATATAGGCATGTAGACACCTTTATCACACGCTCAGTCGACGTTTACACTGTTTTTTTGCCACTTCTGTAACATGTTTGACAAGTTTTTCACAGCTTACTTCCAGCAAACGTCAGCCCGCACGCCTGAGTGAAAAGAATCTGTTCTGATGTGATGTATTCGTAAGAAAGACCACCTTGAAGTGGCTGTTTGCAGTATTTGCAGAAACAAACCTGCAAGGCAGTACATTTCCTTTCCAACACGCCTCTCAGACAAACTCCTTCTGTGGCGAGTACAGTTCATGCTTCCTAAAGAGCACCTACTGGATGAAATACTAAAGTATTACCTACAGGCCAATCATAGGATAGAATAGGATACTGCTGGCCAATTAGCTGACTGCTTATGTCCATAAACTGTTATCCAACAGCACAAAAAGTATGATATTAGCCAATGGCTAAATGCTACTGTACAGCTCGCTAACTGGTTGACATCAAATAATAATAATAATAATAATAATATAAATATATATACTATATGTATATACTTGAGTGACGCCCCATTCTTAATCCATAGGGTTTAATATGATGTCGGCCCAACCATTGCAGCTATAACAGCTTCAGCTCTTCTGGGAAGTCTCTCCACACGGTTTAGGAAAGTGTTTATGGGAATGTTGGACCGTTCTTCCAGAAGACCATCTGTGAGGTCAGACACTGATGTTGGACGAGAAGGTCTGGCTCACAGTCTCCACTCTAATTCATCCCAAAGGTGTTCTATCAGGTTGAGGTCAGGACTCTGTGCAGGCCAGTCAAGTTCTTCTACACCAAACTCGCTCCTCCATGTCTTTATGGAGATGCTCTGTGCACCGGTGGGCAGTTATATTGGAACAGGAAGGGGCAGTCCACTAAACTGTCCCCACAAAGTTGAGTGAGCATGAAATTGTCCAGAATGTCTTGGTCTGCTGAAGCATTAAGAGCTCTTTTCACTGGTCCGAGCCCACCTCCTGAAAAACAAGCCCACACTATAATCCCCCCTCCACCAAACTTTACACTCGACACAATACAGTCAGACAAGTACCGTTCTCCTGGCAAACGGCAAACCCAGACTCGTCCATCAGATGTCCAGACGGAGAAGCGATGTCCAGACAGAGAACCCATTGTTCTTGGTGATGTAAGGCTTGGATGCAGCTGCTCGGCCATGGAGACCCATTCCATGAAGCTCTCTACACTCTGTTCTTGAGCTGATCTGAAGACCACATGAAGTTTGGAGGTCTGTAGTGATGGACTCTGTAGAAAGTTGGTGACCTCTGTGCTCTATGCTCCTCAGCATCCGCTGACCCGCTCTGTCATTGTACGTGTTCTACCACTTGGTGTCTGAGTTGCTGTCATTCTCAATCACTTCCACTTTGTTCTAACACCACTGACAGTCCACTTTGGAATATTTAGTAGTGAGGAAACTTCACCACTGGACTTGTTGAACAGGTGGCGTCCTATCACGGTACCACGCTGGAGTTCACTGAGCTCCTGAGAGACCCACTCTTTACTAATGTGTGTAGAAGCAGTCTGCAGGACTAGGTTCTGGTTTATACACCTGTGGCTGTGAAGTACATATATATAATGTAGGTTTTTCTCTTTGCTGCAGGATCTGCAGGGAGTAACGGTGCCGTATCTGCCAGCGGGTACTTTTTATTGCTGCCTTATTGATCTTTCCTGAAGTCCCTTCTGTGAGTTATCAAAGCGTCTGTCTGTGTTTCTTCTGACCCAGATGACTTCTGAGCAGTGCTCTTCAGCCATGCGCTCGCTCTCCAGTCTGCTCACCCTACCTAACCCACCACGCCAATTACAGCTAGTGGTGTCAGAGGACGTGGCGTCTCTGAACCCTGCTCACCAGCGCAGGGCGAAAAACAGACGGCCAGGTTTCTCTACTAGCTTCTGCCTGAAACGACAGACAGCAGCGTTCGCTACAGCGCGGCAGCTCGTCTGGGCCGGGGGGAGGTCTGTTGTGCTATTTGCTGGTTTTAGTTATTAATTAAAGTCCATGTTTGCAATTTTACATCTCCTCTGGTTCAGATGCTCCCTGAGCTGGTCTGAGATGTTCTCAAATAGATCAAAGCATATGAGTTTTTAATCACCGGGATAATTGTAATACATGAACTCATTAGTCTGTATGAGATTGTGAAATATCTGTTAACGGAATAATAGAAATTCAAGCTTTGGTGGAAAAGAAATGGATAAAAATTACATGTAGGACCTGAACATTGTTAGATACTCATCTGATATATAAGTCTACACAAAGTTTTCTCACTTTAGTTCAATTATAAACGGCATTTTCAACATTTGTCTTATAAGTAGTAACTAGTTACAGTTACTCAGTACATGTACTTCAGGCTATTATTGTATTAAATACAGAGGTGAGTAGTAACTAGTTACAGTTACTCAGTACATGTACTTCAGGCTATTATTGTATTAAATACAGAGGTAATTAGTAACTAGTTACAGTTACTCCGTACATATATTTGCATTAAATACAGAGGTAATTAGTAAGTAGCAGTTACTCAGTACATGTACTTCTGTATATTATTGCATTAAATACAGAGGTAATTAGTAACTAGTTACAGTTACTCAGTACATGTACTTCCGGCTATTATTGTATTAAATACAGAGGTAATTAGTAACTAGTTACAGTTACTCAGTACATGTACTTCAGTATGTTACTGCATTAAATACAGTAGTAATTAGTTACTAGTTACAGTTACTCAGTACATGTATTTCAGTATATTATTGCATTAATACAGAAGGAATTAGTAAGTAGTTACAGTTATTCAGTACATGTACTTCAGTATATATTGCATTAAACACAGAGGTAATTAGTAACTACATACAGTTACTCAGTACATGTACTTCAGTATATTATTGCATTACATGCAGTAGTAATTAGTTACTAGTTACAGTTACTCAGTACATGTACTTCAGTATATTATTGCATATTGCAATACAGAGGTAATTAGTAACTAGATACTGTTATTCAGTACATGTACATATGAGTTTTTAATCACTGGGACGATTGTAATACATGAACTCGTTAGTCTGTATATGAATGTAAAATATTAGAATACAAGAAAATCAAACTTTGGTGGAAAAGAAATGTATGTACATGTAGGACCTGAACATTTTTAGATACTCATCTTATATATAGGTCTACACAAAGTTTTCTTACTTTAGTCCAATTATAAACAGCATTTTCAGCATTTGTCTTGGATATGTTGGGTTAATTGCATTAATTAAGTGTTAATAAGTCCTAATGAGAATTATACGAGTTGCCATATGGCCACAATTACTTTTAACTATTGTTTTACTGCCTGACTAAAATATAAATGTATATATTTTTTCTTTGGAAAAGTAAAGCTTTGATATATTATGGATCACTTTATTTCTGATTACATGCCTTATTTTATATATATATATATATAAAAACTTTAATGTCAATAAAAACAAAATGCAATTATGTGCCAATCATTTAAACCCTGGAAGAAGAAGAAAAATAACACATCAGCTGTTAAAACTGAAGCACTGGAGCAACTAAAGATGGTAAATAAATAAAAAATAAATAGAGCTTTTCCATACGTCAGTGTGTTTATTTAACTCTTTCCAAGCTTCTCCTAAACAACCCAGTATTATTATCAGTTCTCATCTAATACCTGCTTTGACTGCTCAGTACTTCATTAAGCTAAATCAAGATTTGCTGCTGAAGGGACTGAACACATCATACAACGTCTGGGGCGTCCAGGAGAAATCTGGAACCTAACTTTGTTCTTCAAACTGGATCAAGATCTGATCTACTTCTCTCAAGATTCAAGATTCAAGATTCAAGAGTTTTATTGTCATATGTACAGCAGAACAGACAGTTACACTGTACAATGAAATTCTTACTTTGCTGCTCCTCCATTCACCAATAGATAAGATAACAAATAAAAGAAATAAAAAATATATATACAAAATATACAAGGTATAACAATATAAGTTGAAGTAGATAAAAATTATTTTTTAGTTAAAGAATAAAAAATAAAAGTTATGTGTACTTTTATGTGCAAGTATGAAGAGCAGCAGCCATAAAGTGCAAGTTGCAAGTAACGAATGTAAACAATAATGTTTGTGTGAGTAGTGAATGTAAACAGTATTCTGACAGTACAGTGAGTGTAAGGTGCAGTTTAAATCAGACCAGTTAAAACCAGTTCAGAAAGGAGAGGTTGGAGAGGTAGTGCGTGAGGTGTTCACAAGCCTGATGGCCTGTGAGTAGAAACTGTTTGTCAGTCTTGTGGTCCTGGACTTCACACTCCTGTAACGTCTGCCTGAAGGTAAACGTGTGAAGAGTGTGTGCTGGGGGTGTGTACTGTCCCTGATTATGTTGTGGGCCCTCCTGGTGACCCTGGTGTGGTAGATGTTCTGTAGTGAGGGGAAGGCTGCTCCTGAGATGGACTGTGCAGTTTTGATCACACGCTGGAGAGCCTTTCTGTCCTGAGCAGTAGAGTTTCCATACCAGACGATGATGGAGCTGGTAAGAACACTCTCAATCATACTCCTGTAGAAGGTGCTGAGAATTTTGGTTGGCATACCAAATTTTCTCAGCCTTCTCAGAAAGTACAGTCGCTGCTGGGACTTCCTGATGATGATCTGAGTGTTGTGGGACCAGCTGAGATCCTCACTGATGTGAATGCCAAGAAACTTAAAGGTTTTCACCCTCTCTACCTCAGTCTCCCCTATGTACAGGGGTGTGTGTAGCTCTCGCTTCCTCCTTGGATCAACACACCCCTCTCACAATCACATATTCATGTTACTTTGTACCGTATGTATGATTATAAAGAGGTAATTAGTTACTAGTTACAGTTACTCAGTACATGTACTTCAGTATATTATATTAGTAACTAGTTACAGTAACAGTACTGAGTACTTAGTACAGTACTTAGTAATTAATTACAGTTACTCGGTACATGTACTTCAGTATATTATTGCATTAAATAGAGGTAATTAGTAACTAGTTACAGTTACTCAGTACATGTACTTCAGTACATTCTTGTATTAAATACAGAGGTCTTTAGTAACTAGTTACAGTAACAGTACTGAGTACTTAGTACAGTGCTTAGTAATTAATTACAGTTACTCAGTACATGTACTTCAGTATATTATTGCATTAAATACAGAGGTAATTAGTAACTAGTTACAGGTACTCAGTACATGTACTTCAGTACATTCTTGTATTAAATACAGAGGTAATTAGTAACTAGTTACAGTAACAGTACTGAGTACTTAGTACAGTACTTAGTAATTAATTACAGTTACTCAGTACATGTACTTCAGTATATTATTGCATTAAATACAGAGGTAATTAGTAACTAGTTACAGGTACTTAGTGCAGTGATCTACTTTTTTCACAATAACATATTCATGTTACTTTGTATTGTATGTGTGATTATTTACATCTGTTCTAATCAGATCTGCTGCTCTTACTGGTGATCAGACACTTATTTGTAAGACATTTGCACAAATTTTTTTGTGACATCACAAAATCATGACTACAAATGGAGAAGTAGCTAAATTCAGACACTCATTATTCCCGAGTAGCTGCTATTGTTTAGTGTTTAGACTCCTGTCCACTCCGTATACACAGAGACGGAAGAAAGCTGTTAAAAAATAAGGCAGTTTTAACTTTTCACAACAGCAAATTCAAACGCACCGCCAGCCCACCAGGCCGAGCACATTCTTTAAGCTAACTACTCTAATGGCCATATTAATAGAACCCAGAGGCTTTGAGAACATTTAAATCAGGTCCTAAACAAAAGTTGTCAGATGCCAGAAGGCAGCGGTAAACAAAGTGGATGACCTTATTAAGCAGAGATGGGCTTCACAGGCAGGTCATTTAAATCAGGGCCCCATATCACGGCTGGGGACACACTGGGGTGATTTAGGGATGTTATGAAGCCTGATCCCAGCTGGGCTGGAGGCACTCTGACATTACTGTATTAAATACAGAGGTAACTAGTAACTAGTTACAGGTACTCAATACATACTAGTTAAAGTTACTTAGTACATGTACTTCAGTATATCATTGTATTAACCACAGTTGTAATTAGTAACTAGATACAGTTAGTCAGTAAATATACTTCAGTATGTTATTGCATTAAATACAGAGGTAATTAGTAACTAGTTACAGGTACTCAATACATACTAGTTAAAGTTACTTAGTACATGTACTTCAGTATATCATTGTATTAACCACAGTTGTAATTAGTAACTAGTTACAGTTAGTCAGTAAATATACTTCAGTATGTTATTGCATTAAATACAGAGGTAATTAGTAACTAGTTACAGGTACTCAATACATACTAGTTAAAGTTACTTAGTACATGTACTTCAGTATATCATTGTATTAACCACAGTTGTAATTAGTAACTAGTTACAGTTAGTCAGTAAATATACTTCAGTATATTATTGTATTAAATACAGAGGTAATCAGTAACTAGTTACAGTTACTCAGTACATATACTTCAGTATGTTATTGCATTAAATACAGAGATAATTAGTAATTAGTTACAGGTACTCAATACATACTAGTTAAAGTTATTTAGTACATGTACTTCAGTATATCATTGTATTAACCACAGTTGTAATTAGTAACTAGTTACAGTTACTCAGTACATATACTTCAGTATGTTATTGCATTAAATACAGAGATAATTAGTAATTAGTTACAGGTACTCAAACCATACTAGTTGAAGTTACTTAGTACATGTACTTCAGTATATCATGTGTATTAACCACAGTTGTAATTAGTAACTAGTTACAGTTACTCAGTACATGTACTTCAGTATATTATTGCATTAACCACAGTTGTAATTAGTAACTAGTTACAGTTACTCAGTACATGTACTCCAGTATATTATTGTATTAAATACAGAGGTGAGTATTAACTAGTTACAGTTACTCAGTACATGCACTCAGTATATTATTGCATTAACTACAGAGGAGGGTAGTAACTAGTTACATTTACTCAGTACATGTACTTCAGTATATATGACCTTATTAAGCAGAGATGGGTTTCACAGACTAATCATTTAAATCAGGGGCCCATATCATGTCTGGGGACACACTGGGCTGATTTAATGATGTTATGAATCTTGATTTCAGCTGCCCCCCCCACCCCACCAACACACACACACACACACACACACACACACACACACACACACACACACACACACACACACATCCTCCTGTGTCCTGTTGTGATGTTCATATTTCTCCACACCCAGCAGCATTCCGCTAATCCCTACTGCTGTTCTGCTGTGCCGGCTCCGTCCCCAGGGACGTTATCACCTTTTCGTTCTGCTGCTCCACCTTTCCACGTTTTCCCTTCTTTCTTTTCCGGTTAGTTGTTTGGAATTTCAGACACAGATAGTTCCGATACGAGCAAATGCATGCACATATATTTTCCAGTATAGGATATTTGCTGCTAACAACAGTAGGTGTGGCCCAGCCGCCCCTGGAGTTCCCTGCTGAGTGGACTGTACAGGTTATCCAGACAGACCATAGGGAGTAAAAACATTCCGCTGGAAGGGGACAGCGCGGCGGAGCGTGAATAGCGGTTTATCACTTCACAGGGAGCTGCAGGAAACACTACCCTCTGAAAATGCGTGTTTGATCATGCTGCTGTCGGACGTTATAAATGAACTGCAGGTTCTTTAACTGTGTGTAGGGAATGTAAAGGTACTTGTTAGGGACCCTGTGGAAAGATATGCAGCCTGTGGGTTACAGCTCCTGTCCTGGAGACCCATTGCCAGAGGTGGGTAGTAACGAGTTACAGGTAGTGAGTAAAGTTTCTTTCTGTTTTGTTATTGTTCTGATTGTTTTGCTGATTGTTTTGTTATCTCTGATTTTGATGGTTGGTAAGATGGGCTCTGAGATGATTAGTAAAATGATTAGTGAGATGGTCTCTGAGATGGTTAGAGAGATGGTTAGTGAGATGGTCTCTGAGATGGTTAGTGATTTGGTCTCTGAGATGGTCAGTGAGATGGTCGGTGAGATGGTTGGTGAGATGGTCTCTGAGATGGTTTCTGAGTGTTTGGTGAGATGGTCTTAGAGATGGTCTATGAGATGGTAGGTGAGATGGTCTCTGAGATGGTTAGTAAGATGGTCTCTGAGATGGTTAGTGATTTGGTCTCTGAGATGGTTGGTGAGATGGTCTCTTAGATGGTTTCTGAGTGGTTGGTGAGATGGTCTCAGAGATGGTCTATGAGATGGTAGGTGAGATGGTCTCTGAGATGGTTAGTGAGATGGTTAATGAGATGGTTAGTGTAATGATTAGTGAGATAGTTACTGAGCTGGTCAGTGAGATGGTCGGTGAGATAGACCTGTCCATTTCCTGTGTCTATATGGGTGATGTTAGAGAAGGAGAGTTAGTATCAGTGTGGACTTGGTGAAAAGCTGCTGCCTGTGTTTGATCAGACTACTGATTACACCGCTGATAGGCTGAAGATCTCCTGAACTGAAAGGTCATGAAGCCAGATTAGGTCTGAACACCGTATCCAGCCTGTGGAAACTCTGGATGATGAATGAGCTAAAGAGGGGACGCTAGCAGGATTCAGGATCGGGATCGGAGAGTATACGCTTCCAGTCTCTACACCACCAACACCAGTGTTTTCGTATTAACCACAACCGACGACCAGTTTATCCCACAGTCAGTTAACATCACACAAATCAGACAATCACACAAATCAGACAATCACACAAATCAGACAATAAGACAAATCACATAATCACACAAATCAGACAATCACAGAAATCAATCACACAAATCAGACAATCACACAAATCACATAATCACACAAATCAGACAATCACACAAATCAGACAATCACACAAATCAGACAATAAGACAAATCACATAATCACACAAATCAGACAATCACACAAATCAATCACACAAACCAGACAATCAGACAATCACACAAAGCAATCACACAAATCAGAGAATCACACAAATCAGAAAATCACACAAATCAGAAAATCACACAAATCAATCACACAAATCAGACAATCACACAAATCAATCAGACAATCACACATATCAATCACACAGTTATACAAATCAGAAAATCACACAATCAGACAAATCACACAAATCAGACAATCACACAAATCAGACAATCACACAAATCACACAAACCACACAGTCACACAAATCACACAAATCAGACAATCACACAATCAGACAAATCAATCACACAAATCACACAAATCAGACAATCACACAATCAGACAAATGACACAATCACACAAATCAATCACACAATCACAAATCAGACAATCACACAATCAGACAAATGACACAATCACACAAATCAATCACACAAATAAGAAAATCACACAATCAGACAAATCACACAAATCAGACAATCACACAAATCACACAGTCACACAAATCACACAAATCAGACAATCACACAATCAGACAAATGACACAATCACACTAATCAATCACACAAATCAATCACACAAATCACACAATCACACAAATCAATCACACAATCAGACAAATGACACAATCACACAAATCAATCACTCAAATCAGACAATCACACAAATCAATCACACAAATCAGTCACACATCACACAAATCATACAAAAACACAAATCAGAGTTAAATATAAAAATCAAGTTTAGCTCCTAGTCTGTTTTATATTATCATGTTTATGGTTATTATTATTATTATTATTATTATTATTATTATTATTATTATTATTATTATTATTATTGTGAACTGCAAAGCGACTATACTGTTATTGTTTTTGTTTTCTGCCAGATCTTCGCCGCCTAACTTGTCCCGCAGTTATAGAAATATCAACTCCGTTACAGCTCCAGACTGTCGCGTCTGATTGTCTGATTCGAGCTTGTGTACAGCTTTTTGATTGGACACACTGATTTTCTCCCATAGAGAATGAATAGGATGGAAAAGTGCACACCAATCTACTGAACTTCTGCTCAACCGACAGACACTGTTTCACATACACTGACTCAGAGCGGACCCCCGACCACGACTGCAGTGTTGGTTCTCCTGCACTCGTCTGTTTGTCATTTTTTTCCAATCCCTCTTTTTTCCCCATAGAGTCCAATTCATTTTCAGACCCACCCAAACATCATGGTTTCATTTAACCTACAGCCTCTAAACTGCCTCACTGTACTCACTCAGAGCAGATCCCCAAACTCTAATCCACCGACATACTGACCTACACTCGTTTATTCATCCCTCACTCCTCCCATAGGATCCCATTCATTTTCAACAAAAACCCAACACCGGGGTTTTGTTAAACCTACAGCCTCCAAACTGCCTGTACTCACTCAGAGCAAACCCCCAAACACACTGACCTGCACTCCTCTACTTGTGGTTTATTCATCCCTCGTTCCTCGTACTGCTTAAGCTGAGCAACCGTCCTGCGTTTCCTTCAGGAGATACACGTTTCTAGTTCACATTTCCTATTTTTGATCAAATAAAAATATTCAATCTGGCAACATGCCATTAAATGAGCTCAACCAATGAGCTCCTCCCTGGTTCTGGTGGAAGCTCGTGAGCCAACAAGCCTGGAGTCTCAGAGTGTTCTTTCAAGACATAAGACCAGAGAGAATAAAGAGTTGAGCTGCTCTTGTGAATCGCCTGCTTGGTTTCCATTTCCACGATGAGAAGACTTGCAGAAGACCTGCAGGGGGTCAGCAGTGTTACGGAGATGCTGTAGCTGCGGCGTATGAGCCTCAAACGCTCATCAGAAAGTCTGGAGGCGAGAGAAGAGGCTTGTCCTAGAGGCGAGACTAAAGGAGAGTCCAGACTGCCTCCGGCTGTTCCAGGTGAACGCTAGACAGAATATACAGTGTCCTCGTCTGCTCAGCTGCTCCTCTCTCCTGCTGGAGCGTTTCAGAGCTGAGCTACTGGAGTCTAATGGAGTAGATACAAGAAGGTGGTTCCAGCAAAGTGGCCAGTAGTTTTTAACGAGCTCTGAATAATTAACGAATAATTAACGAGCTCTGCTCTGATTGGCAGGTTTACAGCGGTGATGATCGCACAGAAGCAACACAGACCAACTAAAATGTGCCTCCGTGTAAATAAGCTCCACCCACATCCTATCAAGCTAGCTATACTAGTTACCTGGAGCTGCTAGTAGTAACGTTACCTATACTAGCTACTCACTTTCACCTGGACATCAAACACTCACATAGCATGGCTGCTACTTACAGCTGGTCACTGATTCATTGGCAGATTCTAATCAAGAGCAGAATTCATGGTTCCATCAGTTATGATAAGCAGCCCTGGAGCATCACACTACCACCACCATGTTTCACTGTTGCTATGATGTTTCTATGGGGGGGAGGTTGTGTTGGCTTCCACCTGTGACTCTCAGTCTATAGACTATTATCTCAAAAGACTTGGTGGATCACCCAGATGTTTTTTTGGTTGATGGGAGACGAGCCTTCATTTTCTTTTAGGTCAGCAGAGGTTTGGTGTCTTGCAACTCCTTAACTGAGGCCTGCAGCTCTTTAGATGTTCATCTGGGTTTGTTTCTGACCTCCTGGTTGAGTTGTCAATAAGCTATTGTTGCTATTTTGGTAGGCTGGTCACTCCTGGGAAGGGTCATCCCTGTTCCAGGTTTTCTCTATTTGAGGTTCTCAGCTCTCACTGTGGTTCTCTGGAGTCGCAGAGCCTCAGCATGGGCTTGGTAACCCTTTAAAGATGGTGGTGCTCAGTAAATCTCTTCAGAACGTGAGTCAGGAGCTGCTGTTTGAGGCCTTCTAGCTGCTCCACATCACCAGACAAGCTTTATTTAAGTGATGTTTGGGTTCTGGCCAGTGGTCAGTGGAATTTGGTGAACTGGTAGATTTAGTGGTTAATAGGGGGGTGATCACTCTTTCACACTGGGCTGAGGTGTCAAAAGTATTCACATCCATTACTATTTTACTTTAAAATACTTCTGTAGAAGTTGAAGTATCTACTGAAGCTTTTTACTCCAGTAAAAGTGTAAAAGTACTGATTTCAGAACTACTTAAAGTATAAAAGTAAAAGTAATGTAAGAAAAAAATGGCATTAAGGACAAAAGCTTAGGCCGCACCACAGGGGTCTAAAGTGCACTAGCCCACCTGCCCAAACCCCCATTCTTCTAAAAGCCATAATGACTATAATGTTCTATTAAAATGTTAATGTTGATAAATTTGGGATGCGCTAGGCTTCCTGTTTCAGCTCATATACGCCCATTGAACATGAATGTAGTTTAATACAATGTAAATATATTAAAGAAGCATATCTGTTACTACTGAACATTAACATGTGTTTCATGAAGCAGAAGATATGATGACTAGTCGTCTATAAGTATTGAAATGAAGTCAAACTTCAAAGACATGTTATCAATAATCTTAACTGGAATGTAAATGTAGATGAATGAAAACAAACTGAAATGAAATAGGAGTAACGAGACTATGTTTAAAATGTAAGGAGTAGAAAGTACTGATAAATAATAATTACTCCAGTAAAGTATAAATAAACAACATTTCTACTTAAGTGAGGTAAAGAAGTATTGATATCTCTGCTGAGGAGCTTTTTAACTGAAGTCATCCTTTAAAAACAGCGTCTCGTGTTTATCTGAGTAAGAAATCTGATGTGATGATATGTATTTGTTTCCGAGGCAGTGAGACAGTTGTAGAGTCGGTAGTTTAACAGGTGTGAGGAGCTCAGACTGAGCACAGAGACGAAGACGAGAACCTTTAAAGCTCCTCTCGTCTCTACTCCTAATCTTTACACACTGGAAGGAGTACTAGCAGGAGCTCAGCAGATCTTTTTAGGATTATCTGCTGACACAGAGGCGTACGCTCAGAGAGAGAGAGAGAGAGAGAGAGAGAGAGAGAGAGAGAGAGAGAGAGATGGAGAGAGAGAGAGAGAGAGATGGAGAGAGAGAGATAGAGAGAGAGAGAGAGAGAGAGAGAGAGAAAGAGAGAGAGAGAGAGAGAGAGAGAGAGAGATGGAGAGAGATGTTTAGAGTTAAATTATTAACCCCAGAGCTATGAAGGTCAGGTTACTATACCAGAATGTACCATCAATAATTATATTATTATTATTATTTTATTAAAAGTGTTAATGAATGAGTCAAACAATGAATTGGTAAATTATTATTAACAATAAAAATCTATTAATAATAGATTTTATATGATTAGAACACTGGTTTATCCATCCACCCATCCAACATCATCTGCTTTATCCCGCTAGTCAGTGTCACAGGGGGCTGAAGGTGAAGGCAGGGTACATCATGGACAGGTCACCAGTCCATCACATGGCCAACACACTCTCACACCTACGGTCAGTTTAGAGTGAGGATCCTAACATGCATGTGTTTGGACTGTGGGAGGGAAACCGGAGTACCCGGAGGAACCCACTCAAACAGAG
>CM038727.1:2226980-2296167 GCA_021613375.1 Megaleporinus macrocephalus | reverse complement strand
CTGCCAGGATTTGGAAGCCGTATATATACGTCCCATTTTCAATCCATAGGGTTTATATATGATGTCGGTCCTACCTTTGCAGCTATAACAGCTTCAGCTCTTCTGGGAAGTCTCTCCACACGGTTTAGGAGAGTGTTTATGGGAATGTGGACTGTTCTTCCAGAAGACCGATAGTGAGGTCAAACACATGATGTTGGCCGAGAAGGTCTGGCTCACAGTCTCCACTCTAATTCAATCCCAAAGGTGTTCTATCAGGTTGAGGTCAGGACTCTGTGCAGACCATGTCAAGGTTTGTCCACACCAAACTCCTCCTCCATGTCTTTATGGAGCTGCTCTGTGCACTGGTGGACAGTCATGTTGGAACAGGAAGGGGTCGTCCCCAAACTGTACCCACAAAGTCGGGAGCATGAAATTGTCCAGAGTGTCTTGGTCTGCTGAGGCATAAAGAGTTCCTTTCACAGGAACTAAGGGTCCGAGCCACCTCCTGAAAAACAATCCCTAACCATAATCCCCCCTCCACCAAACTTTACACTCAGCACAGTGCAGTCAGACAAGTACCGTTCTCCTAGGCAACCACCAAACCCAGACCTCATCCATTGGATTTCCAGATGAGAAATGTGATTGGTCACTCCAGAGGACACATCTCCACTGCTCTAGAGTCCAGTGGTTGGTG
The DNA here is from genome assembly GCA_021613375.1 of Megaleporinus macrocephalus. Lineage (NCBI taxonomy): Eukaryota > Metazoa > Chordata > Actinopteri > Characiformes > Anostomidae > Megaleporinus > Megaleporinus macrocephalus. The sequence continues at coordinate 2,295,494 of CM038727.1, read as the reverse complement.
TGCTTTACTCCACTGCATCAGACGCTCTGCATTGTTCTTGTGATGTAAGCTTGGATGCAGCTGCTCGGCCATGGAGACCCATTCCATGAAGCTCTCTACACCTCTGTTATTGAGCTGATCTGAAGACCACATGAAGTTTGGAGGTCTGTAGTGATGGACTCTGTAGAAAGTTGGTGACCTCTGTGCTCTATGCTCCTCAGCATCCGCTGACCCGCTCTGTCATTGTACGTGTTCTACCACTTGGTGTCTGAGTTGCTGTCGTTCTCAATCACTTCCACTTTGTTAGAACACACCTGACAGTCCACTGTGGAATATTTAGTAGTGAGGAATCTTCACCACTGGACTTGTTGAACAGGTGGCGTCCTACTCACGGTACACGCTGGAGTTCACTGAGCTCCTGAGAGAGAACCACTCTTTAACTAATGTGTGTGGAAGCAGTCCTGTATGACTAAGTACTGGTTCAATGATTTGGATGGGTGACTGAACTTTTTTTGGCTATACAGCATATATTACTGATAAACTTACGTAGGTTTTTGATATTCGTTTTTTTATGTGCAGAAAATGAAAATTGTGCATATTTCATGATATTATGATTATTATTCATATTATTGTAGCATGTACACAAAGTAACAAGCATTCACTCGCCATAGTCCTGAAACTAAGCCCCGCATATCTGCTACTCAGAGTACACAGTATACTACAGCTCACTCCACTCATGCCTGATTAACTATTTCAGCCTGGGCGGCTCTTTGAATGATGGACTGTACAAGGATTCCATCAAAACACAGCTCATTTAATATACAGACCAGTGTGAAAGTCAGAGACCACGCTTCATTCATCTCATTTCCAGTCAAAACATCCCTCCACCACAACTAATGTCCTCAGGAAGTGTTCATCGGAAAACAAGTGAACATAGAGGGGGTTGCATATGGTTTAAAGAACCTCAAGAAACACTCCAATTACACTAAAAAATTAGATATTAGTACATAGGACCACCCTCAATGAACACTCCAATACACTAGAATAGGAGATATTTCGTCTATAAACAACCCTTAATACACACTCCTATACACCAGAATAGGAGGATTTTAGTCTATAAACCACCTTTAATAAACACTACTGTACAGTAAGAACAAGGAGATATTAGTCTATAAACACCTTTAATAAGCACTACTATACACTAGAATAGGAGTTATTACGTCTATAAAACCTTTATAAGCACTACTATACACTAGAAATAGGATATATTAGTCTATAAACACCTTTAATAAGCACTACTATACACCCAGAATAGGAGATTTTAGTCTATAAACACCTTAATAAAGACTCCTATACACTAGAATAGGAGATATTAGTCTATAAACACCTTTAATAAGCACTACTATACACTAGAGTAGATATTTTAGTCTATAAACACCCTTAATAAAGACTCCTATACACTAGAATAGGAGATATTAGTCCATAAACACCCTTAATAAAGACTCCTGTACACTAGAATAGGAGATATTAGTCTATAAACACTCCTGTACACTAGAATAGGAGATATTAGTCTATAAACACTCCTGTACACTAGAATAGGAGATATTAGTCTATAAAACACTGCTTAAATAAACACTCCTGTACACTAGATTAGGAGATAGTAGCTGTATAAAATCGCCTGTAATGTTCAGCCTCTGTGGTTTATGGTTCTTCTTTCACTGTAAGGGTGTGTATCTCACCCTCTGCGAATGATGACTCCCTCCTGCGTCCTCCTCGTCCGTGGTGATGTTGAACATGCCGGGTCCGTCTCCATCCACTATGCGGCTAGTCCATCTCAGCGTTGGATCCAATATCTGCATCTGCCTGCCTTCAGTCTGGCCACCACAGATGCCACTGGTACGGATTCCAGCACAGAATACTGGATACAACTCTGGAAACACCAGCCAAGCACACGTCAGGTGTTAGGACGAGTGTTCAGTCTTTTGTTTATTTGTTTGTTTTTCCTCAACGCTCGCTAAAGACAGACGTGAGAAATAGACACCAAACGCTGTGGACGGATCATTACAGGCTCGCAGTTTTCTTCAGCAGTCACTAAAGATTGGGGGGTGATTGGGGGGGGTCCCTTAAACAGGAAGCACACATTTGGTCATGTTTACGAAATTTTAAGTTGTTAAATGTTTTACCAGGGTTTTATTTGATGAAAGGCCGAAGCAGTGATGTAGGTTCTCCATCACTAGACTGTTCTAGACTGTGTGTGGTGGTCAACGTTCTACTGTGTGTGATACTCAGTTTTCTTCGACTGTCTGATACTCATATTCTACACTGTGTGTGATACTTGATATTATACTCTGGACAATGGTCAATATTCTGCTCAGTATGATGATCGATATTCTATTCCATGTGATGGTGGATATTCTACTCTGTGTGATGATCGATATTCTACTCTGTGTGATGATCGATATTCTACTCAGTGTGATGGTGGATATTCTACTCTGTGTGATGGTCAGTGTTCTATACTGGGAGATGGTTGATATTCTACTCAGTGTGATGATCGATACTCTACTCAGTGTGATGATCGATACTCTACTCAGTGTGATGATCGATACTCTACTCAGTGTGATGATCGATATTCTTCTCCGTGTGATGGTGGATATTCTACGCAGTGTGATGATCGATATTCTACTCAGTCGTGATGATCGATATTCTACTCAGTGTGATGGTCAATGTTTTAATCAGTGTGATAGTGGATTTCTGCTCTGTGTGATGGCAATGTTCTACTACTGGGATATGGTTTATATTCTACTCAGTGTGATGGTTGATATTCTACTCAGTGTGATGGTTGATACTCTACTCAGTGTGATGATCGATACTCTACTCAGTGTGAGATCGATATTCTACTCCGTGTGAGGGACGATGTTCTACACTGGGAGATGGTTGATATTCTACTCAGTGTGATGATCGATGTTCTTACTACTAGGATATGGTCGATATTCTACTCTGTGTGATGGTCGATATTCTGCTCCGTGTGATGGTCGACTGTTCTACACTGGGAGATGGTCGATATTCTACCACTGGGAGATGGTCTATATTCTGCTCCATGTGATGGTCGATGTTCTTACACTGGGAGATGGTCGATATTCTACTCTGTGTGATGGTCGATATTCTGCTCCGTGTGATGGTCGATGTTCTACACTGGGAGATGGTCGATATTCTACTCTGTGTGATGGTCGATATTCTGCTCCGTGTGATGGTCGATGTTCTACCACTGGGAGATGGTCGATATTCTACTCTGTGTGATGGTCGATATTCTGCTCCGTGTAATGGTCGATGTTCTACCCAGGGAGATGGTCGATATTCTGCTCCGTGTGATGATCGATGTTTTACACTGGGAGATGGTCGATATTCTACTCTGTGTGCTACTTTACATACTGTTTGTTGGTTGGTTGGTCAACATTCCATGTCTAATATCACACACTGTGTGACTGCTAGATAATCTTCGCTGTCTGATAGTCGACTTTTCTACTGTGTGATACTCGATGTTCTACTGTGTAATGGTTGACATTCCACTCAGCCTCTCTTCACAGCTCCCTCCACCACTACGAGAGATTCCTCATTAAAACTCCTAAGAGGAATCCATTAGAACATAATCATTAGAATCCCATTAGAACACCCAATTTCAGCAGCAGAGCCCTATAGAGTCGTTAAGTAGAGCAAACTCAGGTTTTCTATTCAGACATTAGCATCAGAACCGCTGCGGCCGGTTTAGGGAGGCTTTTAATTAGAGAGTATGAAAGCTCATGGACGCTGGTTAATGATTGGCAGGACGCTCTGACTGAGAGAGAGATCATCGCCGGAGCTGTCACTGCTCTTCGCCCAAGCGGCTGCGCTGGGATCTCCTGCCTGCTGCTCACTCCTCTCGCTCCGCTCTCATTGAGCTCCCACGTCTAATGCCGCTAATGGCTTTGTAATTTGCCGTGGAATAGCGGCTAGCAGGCCCGAGATTGCTTTTACACCTCCCTTCACACGTTCCCTTCTTCCCACAGCTCTTCTGCCTTCGTTTGTCGCGCTTTCGTTTTCTGCTTCTCTGCTAAAACAGACTCACAGGTACCCCCTCAGGTATCTTGCATCTGATTGGCTGTCATCACATCATCATGTTCGGACGCCTGAAGTCTGGTTGTGATGTCACAGCTAAGCGTGCGCCATGTCTGAAAATATCGTCTTGTTTAAAAATCTGGATTTTCGGGTACATGATGGGGGTTCGGGCGGGGGGCAAAATGTAAACCATAATAATGTGACATCACAAGTATGACAATTAGTTTTTGAATGAAATTATTATTATTTATGAAATTCAAACATTAAATAATAAGCAGAAAAGCACACGTAGAGGGTCAGTGTGTTTGGAGACCTGCCCTGAGTGAGCACAGGCAGGTTGGTGGCTGTAGGTTAAACAAATAATGTTTGGGTGCGCTTGAAAATGAATGGGACTCTATGGGGGGGAGAGGTGGTTCCAGGTGGTTGTTAGGAGCCCAATTTCGTTCACCTCCTCAGTCTTTATCCAATCAGAGTATTTAAAATCTGAGGAACGGCTCTTGTGGTGTTTGATATTGATCCAGACAACAAACATCTTTCTCCATCCTTCTTCCCTCCCTCTCACCCCCACTCTCCCTCTCTCTCATCCCCCCCATCTCACTTTCTCCCTCCCTCTAATTCCCCTCTCTCTCTTTTTCATTCTCTCTCTCTCTCTCTTTCATTCTCTTTCTCTCATTCTCCTCTCTCTCTCTCTCTCTCTCTCTCTCTCTCTCTGTCCCTCTTATTCTCTTTCTCTCTCTCTCTCTCTCTCTCTCTCTCTCTCTCTCTCTCTCTCTCTCTCTCCCTCTTATTCTCTTTCTCATCCCCTCTCTCTCATTTTCTCTCTCTGCCCCCCTCTCATCCCCCCCTCTCTCTCATTCCCTCTTTCATTTTCTCTCTCTCTCTCTCATATTCCCTCTTTCATTCTCTCTCCCTCCCTCCCTCTCATTTCCTCTTTCATTCCTTCTCTCTCTCATTTTCTCTCTCTCTCTCTCTCACTCTCTCTCTCTCTCTCTCTGTGTCCCTCTTATTCTCTTTTCTCATTCCCCCTCTCTCTCTCTCTCTCTCTCTCTCTCGCTCTCTCTCTCTCTCTCTCTCTCTCTCTCTCTCTCTCTCTCTCTCTCTCTGTCCCTCTTATTCTCTTTCTCATCCCCTCTCTCATTTTCTCTCTCTCTCTCTCTCTCTCCTCTCTCTCTCTCTCTCTCTCTCTCTCTCTCTCTCTCTGTCTCTCTGTGTCCCTCTTATTCTCTTTCTCATTCCCTCTCTCTCATTTTCTCTCTCTGCCCCCCTGTCACCCCCCCTCTCTCTCATTCCCTCTTTCATTTTCTCTCTCTCTCTCATATTCCCTCTTTCATTCTCTCTTCCTCCCCTCCCTCTCATTTCCTCTTTCATTCCTTCTCTCTCTCATTCTATCTCTCCCTTTCTCTCATTCCCTCTTTCATTTCTTCACTCTCTCATTCTCTCTGCCCCCCTCTCATTCCCTCTCTCTCTCTCTCTCTCTCTCTCTCTCATTCCCTCTTTCATTCTCTCTCCCTCCCTCCCTCTCATTCCTTCTTTCATTCCTTCTCTCTCTCATTCTATCTCTCTCTCTTATTTCCTCTCTCTCTCTCTCATTCCCTCTCTCTCTCTCTCATTCCCTCTTTCATTCTCTATCCCTCCCTCCCTCTTATTCCTTCTTTCATTCCTTCTCTCTCTCATTCTATTTCTCTCTCATTCCCTCTCTCTCGCTTATTTCCTCTCTCTCTCTTATTCCCTCTCTCTCTCTCATTCTATTTCTCTCTCATTCCCTCTCTCTCGCTTATTTCCTCTCTCTCTCTTATTCCCTCTCTCTCTCTCATTCCTTCTCTCTCTCATTCCTTCTTTCATTTCTTCACTCTCTCATTCTCTCTGTCCCTCTTTCATTCTCTCCCCCCTCTCCCCCCACTCTCTCCCCCTCATTCTCTCTCTCTCCCTCACACACACTCTCTTTCCCTCTTTCTTACTCTCATTTTCACTCTCAACCCCCTCTCTCTCTCTCTGTGACTCTCAGTAATGCTCTATCGATTGTGACTGGCACCCTGACGCAGGGGGGGAACACAATGTGGCAGCCAGTGTCCGTCACAAGGGGTTAACCCGGCGCTGTCAGAGAGCCCAGAGAGAGCGGACTGACCCCTTCCAGCCACCTCGCTCACACTAAAATTCACCCCAGCTCTCCGAAATTGACTCGACTTCATTCCGAGTCCAGAGGCAAGCTTTACAGCCTCGTGCTGCGGTGGCTGGACAGTCAGAGCCCGAAAAAAAAAAAAAAAAAGCGATTATGGACAAGCGGGCAGGATTATCAGGAGAGGCACCTTCCCCCCACCTCTCAATCCCTCAGCCTAGCCCGCAACCTATTAGCTAACCCATGAAATGGGCTGATCATGACAAATTGGAGGGAGAAAAAAGTTGATGGCTCAAGTTAGCCAGGTCTCTATGACTCCCTGCGGCACTTTCGCAAAAGAGGCTGACTCGCGAGGAGAGGCCGGGAACCCGGGGAGCTTTCTGAAGCCTAGCGTTAGCATTTTGACAGTGACTTAAAAGAAGTGCGAGGCTAAAAGAAGTCAAATGTCCTGGAAGTGAAAAAGAGAAATAGTCTGAAACAGTCTGAATGAATTTCTCTGGCTTCATATATATATATATATATCACTTTAGAATTTCATTTCATGCAATTTTCATGCAATTCAAAAACAATACTGTCCATTTCACAATTAATGTAAGTGTATCAGATGATTTTTAAAGAATAAAAATGTTTGTATTAAAGTCTATTTTTGTATAGAGGCTTATTTTACATATAGTCCTATTATCAGTAATTCTCAGTCCTCTGTCTAAATCTCCTGGTATGACCACCAATCCAGGTTGTTATTGGACTAATTGGTTGTTAGGACACTCTTGCTCAATTGTGATGCACAGCTGAAAAACATTCTACTAATAAGTGAGTATAAAAGGGAACAACATTCTAGGTTAGTTTAGTATCTGAAGATCAGCAGTTGATGGCTTGCTGACCGACTCACAATGACCAGAAAGAAATAACTTTCTTAAGAGACCCGTCAGTCCATTGTTGTGTTAAGGAAGAAGATACTCCATTAAAACAAGAACATTTCACTGTGATCCCAAACTTTTGAGTGGTAGTGTATAGTGTATATATATGACACTTTGTAGTTCTACACTTACAGACTGTAGTTCATCTGATTCTCTGTATACTTCATTACTCTGTTCTTTAATGATCAGGACCCCCACATAGTAGGCCATGTATTTGATATGTCTTGTTATTTGTGTGTTTGAAAATAGTTTGATCACCAGATTCTACAGTCTCAGACCCTGAAAGAAGACTAATGTCCTACAAGAACCCAGCAGAAACATCTCCTGGCCAGTGAGAGTGCTGGAAGTGTAGATGCTTGAGTCTAACATCACTGATTGTGAGGTTGTTGTATGGACACCAGAGACTATTCCAAATATATCTGTATGTTTTTGTTTGAGTTTTGGTGATTATGGTTCACATCCCAGAACTGTGTGACTCCCTGCCAAATCTAAGCAGGTAGGCTTGTAGCAAACCAGGTGCTGATTAGGGCTGCACCTAACAATTCATTTCTTTATCGATTACTCTAACAATTCTTAATTTTTTTCAATTAGTCGATTGATCTGCGAGTTCCTGTTTTAGTTCCTAATGTTAGGAATTAAAATTTTATATCATTTTGTTATGGATTTGTAACCAATGGATGAATTTATGCATATAGATCCAGCAAAATAATTGATTTCCATTTTTTTATAATAATTTAAATATCAGTTTTTTGCTACTTTGGCATTGTCCCCCAACCCAGACTTTAAACCTTCTGCGCAGTGCTTTCTTGCATCAAAGCTCTACACACCAGACAGAAGTTCTTCCTTTTTCCCAATTTCTTCACAACGTATTAAAAAAAAACAGTCAAAACTTTAATTACAACGTCGTTTACTGTCAGACTGATCCACTTTTAGCTCTTCCACTTTGGGAAACGAGAGCCTGGAGGTTCTCCACCTGATGTCAGGAGCTGAAACTGTACGAGCTCCTTCCCTCACAGCTGAGTTGGAGCTGATGTCGGAGCTGCAGCTCCACTAAACGAAGATTAGATTAGACTGAATGTCTTTAATTGTACATAAGATCAGAATCTCTCCAGGTTGGAAATGATCTCCTGCCTCAAGTGGAGGAGCTGAAGTATCTCGGGGTCTTGTTCACGAGGGAGGAAAGGAAGGATGGAGTGGGAGGTTGGCAGGCGGATCGGCTCAGCGTCTGCAGTGATGCAGCTCTGTACCGGTCTGTCCTGGTGAAGAGAGAGCTGAGCCAAAAGCCACAGCTTTCCATGTACTGGTCAGTCTACGTTCCTACTCTCACCTGTGGTGCTCTGGGTAGTGACCGATAGAACGAGAGAACGCGGATACAAGCTGCCCAAATGAATGTCCTCCACAGTGTGTCGGGTCTCACCCTTAGAGATAGGGTGAGGAGCTCGATTATATGGGGGAGGCTCAGAGTCGAGCTGCTACTCCTCCACGTCAAGAGGAACCAGCTGAGGTGGTTCAGGCATCTGCTTAGTATGTCTCCTGGATGCATCTCTGTGGAGGTGCCCGACCTAGGACATGCTGGAGGGATTATATCTCTCAGCTGGCCTGGGGACGCCTCGGTATCCCCCCGGAGGAGCTAGAGGATGTGGCTGGGGAGAGGGAATCTGGGTTTCTCTGCTTAGACTGCTGCCCCCGCGACCCAGAGCCTTGAAAAGGCGGTAGATAATGGATGGGTGGATGGAAGATCCGATTTTTACAGCAGAACGGCCAGACAGGGACACTGGGCTGCTGTCCATTCTGGAGACGTGGAAGTAGCATCATCACTTCATTCAGGAGCTGAAACTCTGGCTGTAGTTCAGTCCGTAGCTCAGTTTGAGCTGCTGTTGAAGATTCTCATTCTAATGGCGTTTGTTAAGTTCAAGTCAAAGTTCTGTTTGCTGGAGCAGCTGCTCCGTCAGCTCGGTTGTCATCATGCCAACATCAGAGGCAGCTGTGGGTTTATTGTTCACGAGGTGTTTTTTGGTGGTAGGCATAAAGCTCAGGTACCTGAGCCTCAACAAGGCTCCGAACACACAACCCAGCCTGAAACGGGAAGGTTGTTTGATTTGTTGGCTCTTGTAATATTTCTGAGTGGGACAGATGCGTCTGTTTTCTTTATTCATCCCACTCGGTTCCTATGCCAGGGCCTACAAGCTGGTGTGGTGGGACCTGTGGAGTCATGTGGGAAGGCACATGTCTACTCTGATATAACCACTAGACGCTGCTTGACTATTTATTTCTGTAGGTTTCATCACCTGAGGTGGTTCAGGAAGCACCAAACAGACTGAATGATTCCATTCTTTACTCCCAGCAGGACGGCCAGTTGGGAATACCGGACTGCTGTCCATTCAGGAGATATAACTCACTATAACTCACTTCCTAGCTCAGTTTGAGCTGCGTTCGGAGATTCTTATTCTAATAGCGTTTATAAGTTCAAGTTAGAGTTCTGTTTGCTGGAGCAGCTGCTCCGTCAGCTCGGTTGTCACCATGCCAACATCTGAGGCAGCTGAGATATAATTTAATTTTTCACAGTGTGAGTATGGTTGTAGACACGAAGCTCAGGCACCTCACTGGTAACATCACTAAGGTGGTTCTAGATTTTATATATGGATGTGCAGGCGATGCTGGTTGACCTGCTTATATGCTCAACCGCTTGGAATACCGGTAACATGAGCTCCAGCCACTATAGCGTTTACTCCATTTCTCCTGACCAAAGCTCTCCCGCTACTGAAAAGACAGAACCTCAGTAGAGACTCAGACCCAGACGTGTTAACAAGCAGAGCTGAAACCCTATTTAACCCACAGTGGTGTCTGAATACACGAGGAAGCCACCGTGAGAAGGTTTACAGGGTCTGTGATTGTGATTCTGAGACAATGGAAAAGTAGAGCTGCCTGTGATTAAATGAGGTGGAAACATTGAGAGAGATGGAGAACCAGTCCGGCTCACTTTCACGCTGAGTGTGGAGCTGTTCCATATGTATGACTTTCACATTGATTGCTCATTCAGTGGGCACCTCAAAAGCCCAGCGTTGAGTACGAGTGCATCATGGAGCGCACATTTAAATGCAATTGATGGAATGTGGTTCTATATATATATATATATATATATATATATATATATATGGTTCTATGATAGATTGACATAACAATAGTATATGTATAGGACCATGAACATCATGTTCTCCAACAATCTGAAGAACTGCTTCACCATTTCAGCCTTTTACTGACCTATTAATAAGCAGTTTATAACCACCTTGTAATTACTAATAACATACTAATAAATCGAAGCATATCATTTGTAACCAAGAATTTCACCTCACCAAAGCTCTACACCATCAAGACTGGAGTAAAGTTTAAAGGCACTGGTTAAAGAACCAAGAGTAGTTCTAAAACGTTAGACTGGTAGTGTATCTAAAACGTTAGACTGGTAGTGTACTAAAATGTTTGACTGGTAGTGTATCTAAAACGTTTGACTGGTAGTGTACTAAAACGTTAGACTGGTAGTGATCTAAAACGTTTGACTGGTAGTGATCTAAAACGTTTGGCTGGTAGTGTATCTAAAACGTTTGACTGGTAGTGTACTAAAACGTTTGGCTGGTAGTGATCTAAAACGTTTGACTGGTAGTGATCTAAAACGTTTGTCTGGTAGTGTATCTAAAACGTTTGGCTGGTAGTGTACTAAAACGTTTGGCTGGTAGTGTATCTAAAACGTTTGACTGGTAGTGTATCTAAAACGTTTGACTGGTAGTGTAACTAAAACATTTGACTGGTAGTGTTCTAAAATGTTTGACTGGTAGTGTATCTAAAACGTTTGGCTGGTAGTGTATCTAAAACGTTTGGCTGGTAGTGTATCTAAAACGTTTGACTGGTAGTGTATCTAAAACGTTTGACTGGTAGTGTATCTAAAACGTTTGGCTGGTAGTGTATCTAAAACGTTTGGCTGGTAGTGTATCTAAAGCGTTTGACTGGTAGTGTATCTAAAACGTTTGACTGGTAGTGTATGTAAAACGTTTGACTGGTAGTGTATCTAAAACGTTTGACTGGTAGTGTATCTAAAACATTTGTCTGGTAGTGTATCTAAAACGTTTGGCTGGTAGGATATCTAAAACGTTTGTCTGGTAGGGTACTAAAACGTTTGACTGGTAGTGTATCTAAAACGTTTGTCTAGTAGTGTATCTAAAACGTTTGGCTGGTAGTGTATCTAAAACGTTTGGCTGGTAGGGTACTAAAATGTTTGACTGGTAGTGTATCTAAAACGTTTGTCTGTTAGTGTGCTAAAACGTTTGACTGGTAGTGTACTAAAACGTTTGTCTGGTAGTGTATCTAAAACGTTTGTCTGGTAGTGTATCTAAAACGTTTGACTGGTAGTGTATCTAAAACGTTTGACTGGTAGTGTATCTAAAACGTTTGTCTGGTAGTGTACTAAAACGTTTGTCTGGTAGTGTATCTAAAACGTTTGACTGGTAGTGTATCTAAAACGTTTGACTGGTAGTGTACTAAAACGTTTGTCTGGTAGTGTATCTAAAACGTTTGACTGGTAGTGTATCTAAAACGTTTGACTGGTAGTGTATCTAAAACGTTTGTCTGGTAGTGTACTAAAACGTTTGTCTGGTAGTGTATCTAAAACGTTTGTCTGGTAGTGTATCTAAAACGTTTGACTGGTAGTGTATCTAAAACGTTTGTCTGGTAGTGTATCTAAAACGTTTGTCTGGTAATGTATCTAAAACGTTTGACTGGTAGTGTATCTAAAACGTTTGTCTGGTAGTGTACTAAAACGTTTGTCTGGTAGTGTATCTAAAACATTTGTCTGGTAGTGTATCTAAAACGTTTGACTGGTAGTGTATCTAAAACGTTTGTCTGGTAGTGTATCTAAAACGTTTGTCTGGTAATGTATCTAAAACGTTTGACTGGTAGTGTATCTAAACTTGTGATTATATTTAACACTGATAATTTTATTGGAAGGTTATTTTGAGAAATGCTCTTTTATTCTAGTCTTATTTCGGGGAATCTCTTGAAATGTCACTGGAATATAAGACACATATTAGATAATAACAGGTTTGCTCGTTAATGACCCGTGAACCGGTCTCACTGCAGCCACCTGCAAGTTGGCAAGCCTGCGATACAGCTAATATCTCTCATTATGAGAGAGCTGTTAGATTATTTGACCTATTTCTGGCTATTTTTTACTACTGGAATGCCTCGAATCCCAGTTACTCTGCTGCCTACGGCTCCCTCTAGCACTTTACCGAACGGTTGACTTGCAAAGAGAGGTGAGGAGCCTGGGGGGCTTTGTTAAACTGTCCAAGCACAATGGTCTCAGAAGCAGAGGCTTAAAGTAATAAAATATCCTATAGGGAAGGAACTAGCAGATTCCGGATGTGATTCCTGGGCATATCATGAATTAAGGCACTATATCTGACAGTTGTAGTGGGAACAGAGTTCCGGTGTGACGTTACACTGAAACGTTTATGAGACTAAATGATTTCACTGCACTGGTCGAGCAAAGATGCTACATAGAATTAAACCTCCGTATCAATAAACATGTCTAGGAAGAGGTTCAATCCTGGTGGGTCATTCTCAGTACTGCACTGACACTGGCATGGTGGTGGTGTGTTAGTGTGTGTTGTTCTGGTGTGAGTAGCTCAGACAACACACTGTGTCCACTCACTGTCCACTCTATTAGACACTCCTACTACTTGCTGGTCCACCCTTGTAGATGTAAAGTCAGAGACAGTAGCTCATCTGCTGCTTCACAGTTTGTGTTCCTCTAGTTCTTCATCAGTGGACACAGGACGCCGCCCACAGGACACTGCTGTCTGGATAGTTTTGGTTGGTGGACGATTCTCAGTCCAGCAGCATTGATATGTCTGATCCACTCACACCAGCAAAACATACACACACTAACACACCACCACCACGTCAGTGTCACTGCAGTGCTGAGAATGAGCCACCTCCCTAATAGTATCTGCTCTGTGGTGGTCCTGTGGGGGTCCTGATCATTAAAGAACAGAGTAATAAAGTATACAGAGAATCAGATGAACAACAGTCTGTAAGTGGAGCTCTTGTATGGTCAGTGGAGCTGATACAGTGGACAGTGAGTGGAGGTCCTGTATGGTCAGTGGAGCTGATACAGTGGACAGTGAGTGTAGGTCCTGTATGGTCAGTGGAGCTGATACAGTGGACAGTGAGTGGAGGTCCTGTATGGTCAGTGGAGCTGATACAGTGGACAGTGAGTGGAGGTCCTGTATGGTCAGTGGAGCTGATACAGTTGACAGTGAGTGGAGGTCCTGTATGGTCATTGGAGCTGATACAGTGGACAGTGAGTGGAGGTCCTGTATGGTCAGTGGAGCTGATACAGTGGACAGTGAGTGGAGGTCCTGTATGGTCAGTGAAGCTGATACAGTGGACAGTGAGTGGAGGTCCTGTATGGTCAGTGGAGCTGATACAGTGGACAGTGAGTGGAGGTCCTGTATGGTCAGTGGAGCTGATACAGTGGACAGTGAGTGGAGGTCCTGTATGGTCAGTGGAGCTGATACAGTGGACAGTGAGTGGAGGTCCTGTATGGTCAGTGGAGCTGATACAGTGGACAGTGAGTGGAGCTCCTGTATGGTCAGTAGAGCTGATACAGTGGACAGTGAGTGGAGGTCCTGTATGGTCAGTGAAGCTGATACAGTGGACAGTGAGTGGACATGTAACGAGGTGGTAGACAATATTTATACTCTTTTTAACCCACAGTGGTGTCTGAATACACGAGGAAGCCACCGTGAGAAGGTTTACAGGGTCTGTGATTGTGATTCTGAGACAATGGAAAAGTAGAGCTGCTGTGATTAAATGAGGTGGAAACATTGAGAGAGATGGAGAACCAGTCCGGCTCACTTTCACGCTGAGTGTGGAGCTGTTCCATATGTATGACTTTCACATTGATTGCTCATTCAGTGGGCACCTCAAAAGCCCAGCGTTGAGTACGAGTGCATCATGGAGTACAGAGTGAGTTGTGGTTTTATAAAGACTAGCAGTCAAAACTTGTAGAACAATTTACTGGTAGAACAGGTAAAACATTTGTCTGGTAGTGTATCTAAAACGTTAGGCTGGTAGTGTATCTAAAACGTTTGACTGGTAGTGTATCTAAAACGTTAGGCTGGTAGTGTATCTAAAACGTTTAACTGGTAGTGTATCTAAAACGTTTGTCTGGTAGTGTATCTAAAACGTTTGACTGGTAGTGTACTAAAACGTTTGACTGGTAGTGTATCTAAAACGTTTGTCTGTTAGTGTGCTAAAACGTTTGTCTGGTAGTGTATCTAAAACGTTTGACTGGTAGTGTATCTAAAACGTTTGACTGGTAGTGTACTAAAACGTTTGACTGGTAGTGTATCTAAAACGTTTGACTGGTAGTGTATCTAAAACGTTTGACTGGTAGTGTACTAAAACGTTTGACTGGTAGTGTATCTAAAACGTTTGTCTGGTAGTGTATCTAAAACGTTTGACTGGTAGTGTATCTAAAACGTTTGTCTGGTAGTGTATCTAAAACGTTTGGCTGGTAGTGTATCTAAAACGTTTGGCTGGTAGTGTTCTAAAACGTTTGTCTGGTAGTGTATCTAAAACGTTTGACTGGTAGTGTATCTAAAACGTTTGTCTGGTAGTGTATCTAAAACGTTTGACTGGTAGTTTATCTAAAACGTTTGACTGGTAGTGTATCTAAAACGTTTGACTGGTAGTGTACTAAAACGTTTGACTGGTAGTGTATCTAAAACGTTTGTCTGGTAGTGTATCTAAAACGTTTGTCTGGTAGTGTATCTAAAACGTTTGACTGGTAGTGTACTAAAACGTTTGACTGGTAGTGTACTAAAACGTTTGACTGGTAGTGTATCTAAAACGTTTGTCTGGTAGTGTATCTAAAACGTTTGACTGGTAGTGTATCTAAAACGTTTGTCTGGTAGTGTATCTAAAACGTTTGGCTGGTAGTGTATCTAAAACGTTTGGCTGGTAGTGTATCTAAAACGTTTGACTGGTAGTGTTCTAAAACGTTTGTCTGGTAGTGTATCTAAAACGTTTGACTGGTAGTGTATCTAAAGCGTTTGTCTGGTAGTGTATCTAAAACGTTTGTCTGGTAGTGTACTAAAACGTTTGTCTGGTAGTGTATCTAAAACGTTTGACTGGTAGTGTATCTAAAACGTTTGTCTGGTAGTGTATCTAAAACGTTTGACTGGTAGTTTATCTAAAACGTTTGACTGGTAGTTTATCTAAAACGTTTGACTGGTAGTTTATCTAAAACGTTTGACTGGTAGTGTATCTAAAACGTTTGATTTCTTTTTATTATGGAATTATTAATTTCTTTAATCTGACAAAGTACGATGTTCTGATACACAGACAAACACTTACTGCGAGAGAAACGGGGGTGGGTTGTCGTTGACGTCAGTCAGAGTGACCGTTACAGAGGTGGTTCCAGATAGTCCGCCGAGCTGACCCATCATGTCCTTGGCCTGGATGACTAGTACGTACTGGTCCCGTGTCTCACGGTCCATGTTGGGCAGGGCTGTCCGCACAATTCCTACAAAGAAACAGAGAACACTGTTCATCCCTCTTTCTCATACGTCAGATCCCTAAAACAGCTCCAAATCCTACACTGTTACGTAACAGACTGGTTAAAATTTACACCCCCAACATTTACACACAACCACAACACCAACCAGAACATTTACACACAACCACAACACCAACCAGCAACCAGAACATTTACACACAACCACAACACCAACCAGCAACCAGAACATTTACACACAACCACAACACCAACCAGAACATTTACACACAACCACAACACCAACCAGCAACCAGAACATTTACACACAACCACAACACCAACCAGCAACCAGAACATTTACACACAACCACAACACCAACCAGCAACCAGAACATTTACACACAACCACAAGAACAACCAGCAACCAGAACATTTACACACAACCACAACACCAACCAGCAACCAGAACATTTACACACAACCACAACACCAACCAGCAACCAGAACATGGTTTCAAGTCTGACAAAGTCTGCAAACGAGCATGAAACTTTAGTACCGTAACACCATATTTAACATTTCTTGTGTTTTAATAAAAATTATGACAATTTTACGTGTGTCAGTCAAGTACTGGTGCGTTTGAGTTCACTACCAAGACACTACCGAAACATCCATGATGACCAGGAATTTTTTTTGAAGTATATATGTTCCAAAGTCTGAAAATCAGTATGGAACATTAGAAGCCGTCACTACCGTAACAGTTTTTTTTGGTTCGTTTTAATGAAAAACATGACTTACAACATGCAGGTCATGTACTGGTGTATCTGAAGTCTTCTCGAAATGAGCAAAAATTCTCACCACTAAAGCAGTCACTATAGAAGCAGTCACCACCAAACGGTCACCACCGAAACATTCAACTCTGAAATAGTCACTATAGAAACAGTAACCACCAAAACTGTCACTATAGAAACAGTAACCACCAAAACTGTCACTATAGAAACAGTCACCACCGAAACTGTCACTATAGGAACAATCACCACCGAAACTGTCACTATAGAAAGAATCACCACCGAAACTGTCACTATAAAAACAGTCACCACCGAAACTGTCATTATAGAAGCATTCACCACCCGAAACTGTTACTATAGAAGCATTCACCACCAAAACTGTCACTATAGAAACTGTCACCACCGAAACTGTCGCTATAGATACAGTCACCACCGAAACTGTCACTATAGAAGCAGTCACCACCAAAACAGTCACTATAGAAACAGTCACCACCGAAACAGTCACCACCGAAACAGTCACCACCGAAACTATTGAAATGTCCTTCCTGGCCAGCACTGGTTTAAAGTGTATGCGTCCCAAAGTCAGAAGATCAGTAATTTTAGGACCCGTCACTCCCGTAACACAAATGTTTAAAGATTTTGTGTTTTAATGGAAAGATTGGAAAGTTTTATGTCCAGCTGTTCAAAGCATGCAAGTCATGTACTTGTGCATCTGCGTTCTTTTCAAAATGAAAAAAAAATCTCCTCCCTGAAACAGTCACCACTGAAACAGTCACTCAGCTGCGTATACAACGTGGGGTCAGCATGCGGTGTAAGAGCTTTGACTGTGCATCTCTGAACTCTTGCACCACCTACAATTCTTCAAGTACACAGACCTACATTAGATATAACGACCCTCAGAGTGATGTAGGCGGCTCAGGTTGGACATTAAACTCAACGTATGCACAGACCAGCAGAGGGCGTTGGTGAGAGGGGGGGTAACCGTGCTTGGGCACTGTACAAGATATCCAGGCCTATGAGTACGACTTCTAGTACAGCAAAACGAAGGCAGTGAAATCTATTGGTCGACGTTATTAAATAAAAAACTGACTGTGAGCACAATTTAACCAATTACTCTGATTAATACTAAAGCAAAGCTAATCTTTATTGATTTAAACTGATTAAAATTAAGTCTTAATAAGAAAATAAAGACACATACGAGCTGCCGCAGCCGCAGTTCTCGTACAGCATGTTCGGCGTGTGCGGTTAATACACAGAGTCGTCACGCTCTCTACGCTCTGAAAGCGATTTCCTCTTTTCTGTGTGCCATTAATGCTGCCTGGTACAAAATAAAGGCTTTGCAAGATGGAGTTTAATGCCACATAAGACCTCCGTAATTTGACTTCTCCTTTCATCCGTGCACCACTTTGCCTCACTGCTGCAAAGGTAGAGACCCTCGGTGTGCCGGCGCACTACTCTGCGTGCTCCAGGGCTCTTTAGTGGGGAATCAGGGTTTTTTTTTATTTCTTGGTTCTGGTTCTGCAATTTCCACAGCAAACAGACCCCCGCTGAGAAGTTCACAAGACGAGCTCGCACGCTGTGGGAAGTTAAATCCAAACAAATCTCCAGACTGTTGGGAGGCAATTAGTTTTACCATGAAAGCGCGCATTGATTAAAAGCTGGAGATAGAACTGAACACACAGCCTCCAATATGTCAGCGTGTCGGAGTCCAAAAAAAAATATCTGAACCTTGTTCGGAGGTGAAGGCAATTTGCAGTGATTGTAAACCCCCCCGAAAATCGGTTCAGCACTTTGGGACGGATATAGAAGAGCGTGCATGCCAACATGCCCAGCTGGAGAGCATCACACAACCATTTACAGACACATACAATGCTCTGCAGGAGTCAGAAACCAGCATTCATTCCTTTAATCACCAGTCAAACCAGCCATACAGTTTTTGATATTAGTTTCTCTACTGAAGAGATTAGACATGAGATGATCTGCTGGCATAACGAAAGTTGCCCAGAGTTCCAAACATGCTTTAAAGCTGCGGAGAGGTTTTGACTCCTAAAAAAACACCTGGAAGACCTACTAGACCACTAAAACTGTCCCCATCAGTTCAACAGCTCATAAAACATTTATATAAGGAGATCCCAAAGCTCTAGTTAGGCTGCAGATTCACAGCCACTCTAAGAACTTCCACTGTCTAGGACCCTCTAATTAAGATCTTGGAGCCCCTTCAAGTTTTCTAATCAATCTAATTTTGGGACTTTCATGTTTTATATCATATTTCTGCAGAAACATAGATACTAAAGTGTTCACAACTTTCAAGCACCACAGTATGACACCCAAGATGTTTCTGAAGGCCAAGCAATTTGCATTGGCGCTGTGACAGTGATGCCTTCCTCCCAGATGCCCTGAACGACTTTTATGCACGGTTTGAGGCACAGAACAACACGTTGGTGAGCAAGATCACACCCAAGCCAGACGAGCAGGCGCTGTGCCTGACTGCAGTGGACGTGAGGAAAACTCTGCGCAGAGTCAACCCACGGAAAGCTGCAGGACCAGACAACATCCCTGGCAGAGTGCTCAGAGAGTGTGCAGACCAGTTGACAGATGTTCTCACGGACATCTTCAACGTCTCCCTGCGCAGCTCCACTGTCCCAACGTGCCTCAAGACCACCACCATCGTCCCCGTGCCGAAGAAGTCCACGGTGTCTTGCCTCAATGACTACCGTCCCGTAGCTCTCACGCCCATCATCATGAAGTGCTTTGAGAGGCTAGTCATGAGGAACATCAAGATCCAACTCCCCTCTTCATTGGACCCCCTGCAATTCGCATATCGTCCCAACCGCTCCACGGACGATGCCATCACCACCACCCTTCATTTCTCCCTTACCCACCTGGAGAAGAAGGACACCTACATCAGAATGCTGTTCATAGACTTCAGTTCAGCATTCAACACCATCATCCCACAGAATCTCACCAGGAAGTTAAGCCTGCTGGGCCTCAACACCCCCCTGTGCAACTGGATCCTGGACTTCCTGACAGGGAGGCCCCAGTTAGTCCGGTTCGGGAACAGCAGCTCCAGCACCATCATCATGAACACTGGGGCACCCCAGGGCAGTGTACTGAGTCCTCTGTTGTTCACCCTGCTGACTCGAAACACAGTTCTAACAGCATCATAAGGTTCGCCGATGACACAACTGTGCTGGGTCTCATCAGCAAAGGCGACGAGTCAGCATACAGGGAGGAGGTACAGCAGCTGACAGACTGGTGTACAGTCAACAACCTTCACTGGAATGTAGAGAAGACCAAGGAAATGGTTGTTGACTTCAGGAAATCAAGACCGGACCACTCTCCGCTTAACATCAACGGCTCCTCTGTGGAGATCGTTAAGAGCACCAAGTTCCTTGGTGTCCACCTAGCGGAGAACCTCACCTGGTCCCTGAACACCAGCTCTACAGCCAAGAAAGCCCAGCAGAGTCTCTACTTCCTCCGGAAGCTGAGAAAGGCCCGTCTCCCTCCACCCATCCTCACCCTCTTCTATAGGGGAACCATAGAGAGCATCCTAAGCAGCTGCATCACTGCCTGGTTTGGGACCTGCACAGCCTCTGACCACAAGTCCCTCCAACGCATTGTGAGGACAGCTGAGAGGATCATCGGAGTCTCTCTCCCCTCCGTCTTGGACATTTACTCCACCCGCTGCATCCGCAAAGCAACCAGCATTGTGGATGACCCCACCCACCCTTCACACAGACTGTTCTCCCCTCCTGCCATCAGGAAGAAGGTACCGCAGCGTTCGGTCCAACACGACCAGACTCTGCAACAGCTTCTTCCCCCAAGACTTCTCAACACAACTCAACGTCTGAACTGATATCTTTCTGGTACTCTCTCTCTCTCTCTCTCTCTCTCTCTCCCTCCCTCCCTCCAACCATTTACCCCAGATAAAAAAGGGAAGCATTTTTGCACAAAGCATTGCACTAATAACTCTACTACCTCACTGGACTCTATTTATTACACATTGCACAATTTGCACACTACCAGCAATTATTTATTATTCTCTGTCTGTACTGTGTTGTGTTGTCTGTACTGTGTTGTGTTGTGTTGTCTGTCCGCACTTGTTTGTTCGTGTTGCACTTGTGTCTGTATGCACTGTCTATGTTGCACCATGGTCCTGGAGGAACGTTGTTTCGTTTCACTGTGTACTCTGTATGTAGTTGAAATGACAATAAAACCCACTTGACTTGACTTGACTTGACCTGATTTGGGGTACAGACCCTCGCTCCACACTAGTTTATGACTATAAGGACCCTGGGATTGATGATATAAGGGGGGCATGCTCAAGCACGACTTGAGAAATTGGGCAGAATTAAGAAAGTTAAAAAGTTTCCCAGACTGGAGTTTAAAACCTGCTACAGAGAAGATTTGACTCTTAATAACCACCTGGAACAACCACATGGAAGACCTACTAGACCACTAAAACTGTCCCCATCAGTTCAACAGCTCATAAAGCTTTTATATAAGGAGATCCCCAAGCTCCAGTTAGGCTGCAGATCCACAACCACTCTGAGAACTTCCACTGTTTAGGACCCCCAATTAAGCTCTTGGACCCCCTTCAAGTTTTCTAATCAGGACTTTTCATGTTTTAGATCATATTTCTGCAGAAACATAGATACTAAAGTGTTCACAACTTTCAAGCACCACGGTATGACCTCCAAGATGTTTCTGAAGGCCAAGAAATTGCATTGCCGCTGTGATTGCCTCAGCTTTGGTGTGTGGACCCTCGCTCCACCCTGGTTTATGGCTATAAGGACCCTGGGATTGAAGATATAAGGGGGACATGCTCAAGCACGACTTGAGAAATTGGGTAGAATGGAGGAAGTTAAAAAGTTTCCTAGACTGGAGTTTAAAACCTGCTACAGAGAAGATTTGACTCCTAACAACCACCTGGAACAATCACCTGGAAGACCTACATGACTACCACATCGAGGCTTAAGATTTACATCCACCTTTCACTATCCCTGGACCCCCTAATTAAACTCTTGGACCCCCTTTCAAGTTTTCTAATTAATCTACTTTCAGGACTTATGTAAAAAATCAGTTTATGTTGCAGATCTTATCTCTGCAGGGACATACATTCTAGATCAGGGGTCACTAATAGGCGGACCATGGTCTGGGTCTGGACCCTGACGTTGTCCAATGTCCAAAACTACTGAGAATGATTTAATTCTAACTGTGTTTATTTTAGGCAACAGAATTTTTTTTGTCCTTATGCTATACGGGCTTTTGCAGACCAATCACGTGTGCTGTAAAAAAGCACTCCTCAGCCAATCAGATCTGAGCAGATTCATTTAGATAATTAATTTAGTTCAGCATTTAAAACAATAAATATAATGGAAATATACTGAACAATATCTGTAATGTGTTGGTCTTTCAGTTGCTGATGACGAAATGCTGAGGCTACTCCACTAAACAGGATATGGCATTGAGTCATAACACAAGTTAGAAATTATGAGGGTCCGGACCTGGACCTGAGGAAATTTGCTCTAAGTGGACCATACTGAATTCTAATTGAATACCCTTGTTCTAAAGGGTTCACAATCTTTCCAGGACCACTGTATGACGTCCAGCATGTTTCTGAAGGCCAAGTACTTGTGCATGTGCTGCGATTGCGTCATGCTTGATTACATGATTGCATCCATTAGGATTCTTGGAGTGATCATGTAAGAGGCTCAGGCCTGGAACCCTCCCTCCATTTAAAATTCTTCAAGTACAAACAGATTACAGCTATAACGACTCTCAGAGTGATGATGTAAGGGAGACAATCATGCTCAATTAAAAAAAAGAAGTTTCCCAGATTCAAAACCTGCTACAGAGAAGATTTGGCTCCTAACGACCACCTAGAAGATCTACTAGACCACCAAAACACCCATCAGATAATAAGCTATTAAAGCTTTTATCTTCAAGAGAGAGAAGAGAGCATCAAGCTCCACTCATGCTTCAGATCCACATCCACTCATCCATTGTGAGAACTTCCACTGTCCAGAAATTGAGCATGTGCTGTCATTGCATCATGTTTGGCGTGCAGACCCTCACACCACTTACAATTCTTTATGTACAAACCTAGATTACACCTATAAAGACCCTCGGGGTGATGATGTAAGGGGGACAATCATGCTTGGGCACAGTTTGAGAATTGAGAAAGCTAAAATGTTTACCAGACTGGAGTTTAAGACCTGCTGCAGAGAAGAGTTAGCTCCTAACAACCACCTGGAAGACCTACTAGAACACCAAGACTGTCCCCATCAGATAAACAGAATTTAAAGATTTTATATTTCAGAGAGAGAGAGAAAGAGAGAGAGAGAGAATCAAGCTCCAGTTAGGCTTCAGATCCACATCTACTCTTGAGAACTTCCACGGTCCAGGACCCCCTAATTAAGTTCTCAGACCCCCTGAAAGTTTGTAATTCAAATTGGTATCTGTTTTGCAGACAAGATCTTACTTTCATATGTCCTCCAGGTGAACCCCAGACTGTGTCCCAGTGAATCCATGTTTCCCAGACTGGAGATCAAAAACCTGCTGCAGAGAAGATTTGACTCCTAACAACCACCTGGAAAACCTACTAGACCACCAAATCTGTCTCCAGATTTCTCCAGATAAACAACATTTAAGACAGGAAAACATCAAGCCTCGGTTAGACTTCAGATCCAGAACCTCGGACGACCTGAAAGTTTGTAAATCAAAATCGATATGTTTTACAGATGAGATCTTACTTTCATACGTCCTCCAGGTGAGTCTTCTGATCACAGTTGGAGCTTAAATTTTAAACCGTGGCACGCAGATTACAAACTGAAGGCTTGAGGCAACGGCAGAAATGAAGACTGGATCGTTTTCCTCAATAAAGCAAGAGGTTAGTATAATTTTTTGTCTTATTTGGTTCTCTTTGTCTGTTTTTACTTCTATAACAGCCCTCAGAGTGATGATGTAAGGGGGTCAATCATGCTCAGAGCCCATTTGTAAAGTTGGGCAGAATTGAAAATACTAAACCTGCTGTAGAGAAGATTTGACTCCTAACAACCACCTGGAAAACCTACTAGACCACCAAATCTATCCCCTTCGGACAAACATCATTTAAAGATAGGAGAACATCAAGCTTCAGTTAGACTTCAGATCCACATCTACTTCTACACTGTGAGAACTTCCACTGTCCAGAACCTTGGACAACCTGAAAGTTTGTAAATCAAAATTGGTATCTGTTTTACACACTATATCTCACTTTCATACGTCCTCCAGGTGAATCTTCTGATCACAGTTGGAGCTTAAATTTTAAACCGTGGCACGCTGATTACAAACCGAAGGCTTGAGGGCAACGGCAGAAATGAAGACTGGATCGTTTTCTTCAATAAAGAAGTAAGTATCATGTTGTTCTCTTTATCTACTTTTACTTCTATAACAACCCTCGGAGTGATGTTAGGGGGTCAATCATGCTTGGACCCCATTTTTGAAATCAGGCAGAATTGAAGTAGCTAAAATGTTTGCCAGACTGGAGTTCAAAACCTGCTGCAGAGAAGATCTGACTCCTAACAACCACCTGGAAAACCGACTAGACCACTAAGACAGTCCCCATCAGATAAACAACATTTAAAGACAGGAGAACATTAAGCTCCAGTAAGGCTTCGGATCCAGATCCACTCTTGTACTATGAGAACTTCCACTGTCTAGGACCTCCTAATTAAGTTCTCGGACCCCCTGATCAAAACTGGCATGGTTTGCAGACGAGATCTTACTTTCATATGTCCTCCAGGTCAATCTTCTGACCGTAGTTGGAGCTTAAATTTCAAACCGTGGCACGCTGATTACAAACCGAAGGCTTAAGGCAATAGCAGAAACGAAGACTGGATCGTTTTCCTCAATAAAGAAAGAAGTAAGTATAATTTTTTGTCTTATTTGATTCTCTTTGTTTTTACTTCTATAACAAAGCTCGGAGTGATGATGTAAGGGGGTCAATCATGTTCGGAGCCCATTTGTAAAGTTGGGCAGAATTGAAAAAGCTAAACCTGCTGTAGAGAAGATTTGACTCCTATCAACCACCTGGAAAACCTACTAGATCACCAAGACAGTCCCCATCAGATAAACAACATTTAAAGACAGGAAAACATTAAGCTCCAGTTGGGCTTCAGATCCAGATCCACTCTTGTACTATGAGAACTTCCACTGTCTAGGATCCCCTAATTAAGTTCTCGGACCCCCTGATCAAAACTGGTATGGATTGCAGACGAGATCTTACTTTCATATGTCCTCCAGGTCAGTCTTCTGATCACAGTTGGAGCTTAAATTTCAAACCGTGGCACGCTGATCACAAACCGAAGACTTGAGGCAACAGCAGAAACGAAGACTGGATCGTTTTCCTCAATAAAGAAAGAAGTAAGTTTAATTTTTTGTCTCATATTGTTCTCTTTGTCTGTTTTTACTTCTATAACAGCCCTCAGAGTGATGATGTAAGGGGGTCAATCATGCTCGGAGCCCATTTGTAAAGTTGGGCAGAATTGAAAATACTAAACCTGCTATAGAGAAGATTTGACTCCTTACAACCACCTGGAAAACCTACTAGACCACCAAATCTATCCCCTTCGGACAAACATCATTTAAAGACAGGAGATCATCAAGCTTCAGTTAGACCTCAGATCCACATCCACTTCTGCACTGTGAGAACTTCCACTATCCAGAACCTTGGACAACCTGAAAGTTTGTAAATCAAAATTGGTATCTGTTTTACACACACTATCTTACTTTCATACGTCCTCCAGGTGAATCTTCTGATCACAGTTGGAGCTTAAATTTCAAACCGTGGCTCGCTGATTACAAACCAAAGGCTTGAGGCAACGGCAGAAATGAAGACATAGAACATTCTAAAGGGTTCAAGCGCCGCCATACGACGCCCAGAAAGTTTCTGAAGGCCGAGCGATTGTGTTTGACAATAACGGCGGAAGCGTCATTTCTCTTTTCTTAGAAGTCAAGCGGCGGCAGACAGTCTGAAACAGAAGCTGCGAATACTTGTTTGCAGCCAAAGTTATATATATATAAAAAAAGATATAAAAAAAACTTTTTCTGGCTCTGGAGCTACACAAGCGTACAAACTCCCCAACGACTTGAGAGCTCGCGAAGAAGAAAAACAACATATCCCTGCTAATGAAAGTGAAATCCACATCTCCACTTGGCTGTAGATGAAAATCATAATAATCCAGCCAAATTACTGAGAGTGCTTTTAATGCAGGGAAGTCGTCTAATCCTCCTCAGGCAATTATTATTGGACTCAAGTTAATGACTTCAAGTATTTCTGTGTAATCTGTTTATGTGAAAAAGGCTAGATTAGCTAAAGTGTTGGGAGGGATAAAAGGGATGAGTCCGCATGAAAAGATGTGTTTCGCCGTCCACAGAGTCGGGACGTGGGGCTCAAGCGAAGGCTTTAAAAACACATGCAAACAAACAAACAAACAAACAGCCCTCACTTGGATGAGTAAGGGTCCAGACCCTGACTCTCCTGCTTTGCTTCCCTGGCCATAAACATCACTCAAGTCATATCGACGAACCTGTATTTGAGATACAGCTCATTATTATGGTTTGCAGTGTGCAGGGTGAGTCAAAAGTCTCAGGACACCCTTTGATTTCAGAAGCGAAAGGGAAAATGATGTATCTGAATACCCCAGCAGGTAACGAGTGAGAGGGCCCATTATTTTTAGGCTATGTCCCGAACATGGCCATATTGAGTCAAGGACAAGTTTGTCCAATGGGAAGGTGGTCGTGTAGCAGATCAAAGAAGACCAAAATTGTCTCAGGAATTGATTGATGTAATCAGATTTGCAATATCTCTTGTGGTTCAAACGTTAACACAGAAAGTTACAACAACAACCACATTAACCAACATGTTGAGGGCGCTGACCATGGTGCTGAATACAGATCTTCACCACATAGCTCATCCCCCAGTTTTTGAAATATCAACATTGTCCCAACTCCAGATGGTCCGGTCTGATTATGTGATTTGGGCTTGTATGCAGATCCTATGCTCCACACAAACCTCATGGTTTCATTGAACCTACAGCCTCCAAACTGCATGTTCTCACTCAGAGCAGATTCCTAAACACACTGACCTGGCTCTATTTCTCATTTATTCATCCCTCGTTCCTCCCAATGCTCAAGCTGCACAACCAACCTTTTATGGTTTTGGTTGTAAATGTATTGATTTAGTTTTTTTGCATTGTCAGGTGTTCCTTGCGTAACTCGTCCCACAGTTTCAGAAATATCAACATTGTTCCAACTCCAGACTGTCCAGTCTGATTGAGTCCAGTCTGATTGTGTGTTTCGAGCTTGTATGCAGCTTTTTGATTGGACGCACGGATTCTGTAAAACTACAGATTCTTCCAGAATTTTCTCCCATAGAGAATGAATAGAATGGAAAAGTCTACGCCAATCTACTGAACTTCTACTCAACCAACAGACACCGTTTCACATACACTGACTCAGGGCAGACCCCCGACCACGACTGCAGTGTTGGTTCGACCCGCACTCGTCTGTTTGTCTTTTTTTTTATCCCCCTTTTTCCCCATAGGGTTCCATTCACTTTCAGACAAACCCAAACCTCATGGTTTTATTTAACTTACTGCCTCCAAACTGCCTCACTGTACTCACTCAGAGCAGATCCCCAAACTCTAATCCACAGACATACTGACCCACACTCCCCTATTTGTTGTTTATTCATCCCTCGTTCCTCCTATAGGATCCCATTCATTTTTGGCCAAACCCAAGCCCTATGGTTTCATGTAGCCTACAGCCTCCAAACAGCAGATCCCCAAACTCTAATCCACAGACACACTGACCTGGTCAGTTTTACATAATCTCAAATCTAACCACTATTCACAACAGCATGAAGGATTCATACTGCAAAGACTCCTCTCTTAATCCACAAAACCATTAAGTCCCATCTTACACGAAGCTACGGAGGACATCTGATTACACCAGCGGGTAATAAAAGCCATCCAAGCTGGAATGACTGCAGCAGAATTAATAGGTACCAAAGGACAGTGGTAAACAAATGGCAACCAACTATAATCCTTACTTGAAAGGTCATAGAATTGATCTGAGAAGGTGCCATATTTGCATCTTGATATTTAACTTAATGAAAAAAAAAACAGCTGATATCTGAAAACAAATCTGAAAAAAGAATTAAATGTAATGGAAAAGCAGATTTAGTGCAGTAGAACTATTGAGGATCACTTTTATTTGAAGGATAGACTTTATAGAGACTTTATAACTCATGAATAAATACTAATGAACATATTTATACCATCATAATTATCCAGTAATAGCAAAGTAACAGCATTGATCCCCTGACACGACTGAAGTGCGCTGGAACAAGATAACTAACACCCAGGGCAGCCCACCACTCTGGGCAAGTGTTATTTCAGAAATACAAGTCACTGCCCCCTCGTGTTTGTGTTTACTAGTGTGCTTTGTGTGTGGGTGGTTTACCGACCCCTAGTGTGTTTTCACTAGTCTGTGTGTATGTGGGTGTATCACTGCCCCCCTCGTGTATGTGTTTACTATTGTGTGTGTATGTGGGTGTTTCACTGCCCCTAGTGTATGTGTTTACTAGTATGTGTGTATGTGGGTGTTTCACTGCCCGCTAGTGTGTGTGTTCACTGCTGTTTATATGTATGTGGATGTCTCACTGCCCCCTAGTGTGTGTGTTCACTACTGTTTGTATGTATGTGGATGTCTCACTGCCCCCTAGTGTGTGTGTTCACTACTGTTTGTATGTATGTGGATGTCTCACTGCCCCCTACTGTGTGTGTTCAGTACTGTTTGTGTGTTTGGGGGTTTTTCACTGCCCCTAGTGTGTGTGTGTTCACTAGTGTGTGTGTGTGTGTGTGTGTGTGGTGTGTGTGTGTGTGTGTGTGTGTATATATATATATATATATATATATATATATATATATATATATATTATATATATATATATATATATATATATATATATATATAGCAGTTAGGAGCAATTGAAGTCCAAAATATTATATGCCATCTCATTTTCGTAGATTTTTTTTTTACTATCCCAGTTATTGAAGCACATTCATTAACACATTAATAAACTACTCAATACTATTTAAAATAAGTAACTAATAATATTTACTATCCTTAATTAATGACTGATTACATATTACTCATTATCCAGTGATAAACATACTCTCATTGTAAACTCAGATAAGTCTTAGTCAGGATTCTCTGTAGGTCTCAGACGTGAACGTACTGTGAATTATTACACTTACATTATTTAAAATAAGCAAATCTTTGAACAGGACGTGTGTCTAAAGGAATCATAGACTGAGTTACTTTGTTATGCCTGCAGCCAAACAGGCCTCCTTAAAAATGTGTCTTTGTTCTTTCACGCAAGCTGTAATTTATAGAACTGATGAGTTTCTTGAGGGTGACGCTTGTTATATATATTGAAGAACGTGTCTTGTTACTCTGTTCTGTCGAAGTGAACTTTAAACCTAATCAGCTGCAAATGACTGCAATGCTTCATGATGCAAGTAAACTTCTAGGAGGACTCGTTTCTCTTTCTGATCAGTTTTAGCATTGATCAGATCTCAGACCACCATTAAATAAACATAAAGACACCAACAACTTTCAGCAGAGCTCGGGTTGCAGAGATGCGTGAAGGTGGAAACGTCTACAGAAGCACTGCTGAAGACTAGCGAATGCATCAATCCTGGCTTGGACAAAGTGTCTAACCATAGAAAACATCCAGGACTGTTGCTGTTCTCGCTAGGAGTGGACGTCCTATTAGGATCACTAGGTTATAAAATATATCCAAACTCCAAAATCGAAACTTTATTCCAAAATTCCAAAAGTTTACAGGAGAGTGTCAATGGAACCAGAATTCAAAACATTCGAACTGCGCCTTCAGATCTACGTTCAGCACCAGGGACAGTACACTGAACATGTTGTTCAATGTGGTTGTTGTTGCAACTTTCTGTGTTGGTAACGTTTGATCCACAAGAGATATTACAAATCTGATTACATCCATCGATTTCTGAGACAGTTCTGGTCTTCTTTGATCTGCTACCAGCCATGGTTGGGACATAGCCTAAAAGATAGGCCTCCTCACCCGTTACCCGTACTTGCTGGGATATTAAGATACGTCATTTTCACTTTCCTTTCTGAAATAAAAGGGTGTCCTGAGACTTTTGACTCATCCTGTAGGTTGAAATTATTGCCGTCCAAAAGAAAAACTCTTCAATTGCTTAGTGATGATACGGTATGTTTTTATATTAATACTCACTAAGGCTCATTTTACGATGGGGGTGTGATGGCCATGTTCTAAAATTACTACAATTCATGGTCAATTAATCAGTAATAAACATACTCTTATTGTAAAATGTTACTCTGTTAAGTTTCAGCAGTCAGGATTCTGAGAAGTCTGAGAAGAAAAGTACTGTAACTCTCAGTAGAGTTCAGAAATCGGGTTATAGAGATGTGTGAAGGTGGAAACATCTACAAAAGAACTGCTGAAGACTAGCGAATGGATCAATCTAGACTTAGACAAACTGCCTACCAATGAAAAAGTGGACGTCCATTTAGGATCAGTGAAAGAACCCAAGATGAGCAGCAGAAGATCTACAGATTCTACAGTCTACAGAAACCTTGCAGATCATCTCAAGTTTGCCCAATCTTGATATTCCGCAAGTCTTCTGAAAAGATGGTTTATGCCCAGATGAGACACCAAAACTTTATCCCAACTGTGAAGCATGGCGGTGGGAGTATCAGGCCTTGGAGCTGCTTTGCTGCCTCAGGGTCTGGATGCCTTGTGACCATTTAAAGGAACATTGAATTTAAAGGTGTATCAAAACATTGTACAGGTTAATATAAGGGCAGCAGTTCGTGACCTCAAGCTGACCTCAAGAGGTGATGCAAAATAGAGAGGTGAGTTCTTGCCAACAATGGTAACAGTACAGTTTAATAATATTGGGTCTGTCTCAAATCCTAGTGAGTGTGTAAGTAGGCTGTCTAGGTAGCAGCTGTGTAAGTAGGCTGTCTAGGTAGTGAGTGTGTAAGTAGGCTGTCTAGGTAGTGAGTGTGTAAGTAGGCTGTCTAGGTAGTGAGTGTGTAAGTAGCAGTGTTCTCTCCTCATAAAACAGATTACTGAGACGCTCTAGTTAGAGAGAGACTGCGTCACCGCTTGTTCCCCCGCCCACTGCAGCACGCCACCGGTGGTTTAGCTGGTTGCTAAGCTACCGGCCAGCATCCAAAACAATAGCCCGAGTCTTAAAAAATAATGTCTGGAGTATAAAAGTGTAAATGGTGAAGGACTCGTTACAGAGTTGCTAATAAAAAACTGTTTTGTGTGATTATATGACCAGAAACACATTAAAACTCCAGAGAGAATCAAAATAATTCACATTTTAAAACCACTTCACTGCTCCTAGATTAGCCTGCGGTGCATCATGGGATTGTCTTAGTGGCTGAGGAAGCGTTCGATGCTTCCTTAAAATCAGGTCTAAATAAGGTTCCTCAGTAGACAGAATGTTTAAGGTATGTAAGAATTGGGACAGTCTACATGTCGGGAGCACATACTATGACTTAAAATGCTGCCTATGTAGGAGCTCACTAGGTTTTGAGACACGCCCACTGTGTAATAACAACAACATTTTGGGTACATACTATACTGTATACTAGAGATGGACTGATCAGCATTTTTGTGGGCGATTCCGATCGCCGATCACCTTTCAGCACGATCGGCCGATAGCCGATACTGATCGAGGGCGGGGTATATGCCATGGCAGGACAATATGTAGTTATTTTAGCACAAGCAAGTCATAAATCATGGTTGAATCTGGTTTATTACCATTTTTTAACCAGCTCATGTGAAACAGCATAATCTTTTTAATAAAATTAATAGTAAATAAACATTCAGTAAATCATTCAATTTAAAAAAGTCAAACTAAAAACAAGTTAATTAAATAAATGCAGTAAAAACTGTAGTCAATAAACACAGGTTATTTTAAATGACAATCTGTAATCATTAAATGTAGATCTTGAATTGTTGCTGTGGTACTGTTCATACCGGTCAGATCTGGTCTGCTGTTTGCTGATGCTCACTGTATTCAGCTGTGTGCAGTGTGTATCAGATTAGTAGGGTTAAATGTCTTTGTCTTGGTTCCCACCAGACACACTGATTTTACTAATTCAAAAACGTCCTGGATGAGTCTGTCACGTACGGTAAAACACTGCCAGATGGACAACATACTTTCAACACATTGTTTTTTCCTGCGACATCGCTGCTTTAGTCAGTCTGAGGAAAATGAAAGGATGTGTATTTCCACCTAGTGGTTCAGATAGGAATTGCAGGGAGGGGGTTCTCCTCTTCCTGGATGAAAGGCTAGCTGGAAATACAGAAATTACGCTTATTTGTTTAACGCCACTGATCGGCTCTCGGGATCAGCTCTTAATTGGAGAAATATCGTCCGATCACATATTTTGATTAAAAATCGGCCGATACCAATACATAGCCAATCGATCCTTACATCTCTATTATGTACTGTATAATACTATTCTATATACTATATAATAATATGAAATTCATAACCACTTTATAGCTATTGTTGGGAAAGTAAGGTGCTGATGTTGTGAAATACAATGAATTGTGGGTAGTGTAGTGTGTGTAGTTGTGTGTGTGTAGAGCAGCATGCTAACTTCGCTCTCTGCTCTCTTTTTTTCTTTCTTTTATTTTAAACATGGCAACACTTTTTTGGTGTCATGCCCAAGTTTTTTAGTAAATGCCAAGTACTTGTTGGAATACAGTTTCGACTTGTTGTTTTTGGGTATTACCCTAGAACGGGTCAACAGTTCAGCTCGTTCCGGCCCTGGAGCTGGTCGGCGAAGCAGCTCCACCTGTGACGACGCAACCACGGTCGGGAGGCAGTAGCACTAAGGTAACACTATTCACAAATCAATCATGCTCAATATTAACTGATCAACCAATAGAGTTTGCTAGCATTGCTGTCCAAAGAAATTGCTGTCCAAAGAAAAACAAGTATCTGTAAAATGATAACTAGAGTTTACTGTCCGTGATTTTTGTTTTTGTTTTAAAGCATTTATTTGTGTCCAATCATCAAGAATTTCAGAGTCAATGTAAAGGAGGGCTATAGAGTTCAAATAATACAGAAAACTAAACATTTTATTGGTCAGCCATAACATGTTTTGTATTAATATTAATACTTATTAAGGCTCGTTTTAAGACGGAGGTGTGATTGCCATTTTCTAAGATAACTGTAATCCATGTTGTGATTACAGTATGCGGTCCAGGTGGGTGTGAGTTGGTTATTTGAGATAAATATAGGCATGTAGACACCTTTATCACACGCTCAGTCGACGTTTACACTGTTTTTTTGCCACTTCTGTAACATGTTTGACAAGTTTTTCACAGCTTACTTCCAGCAAACGTCAGCCCGCACGCCTGAGTGAAAAGAATCTGTTCTGATGTGATGTATTCGTAAGAAAGACCACCTTGAAGTGGCTGTTTGCAGTATTTGCAGAAACAAACCTGCAAGGCAGTACATTTCCTTTCCAACACGCCTCTCAGACAAACTCCTTCTGTGGCGAGTACAGTTCATGCTTCCTAAAGAGCACCTACTGGATGAAATACTAAAGTATTACCTACAGGCCAATCATAGGATAGAATAGGATACTGCTGGCCAATTAGCTGACTGCTTATGTCCATAAACTGTTATCCAACAGCACAAAAAGTATGATATTAGCCAATGGCTAAATGCTACTGTACAGCTCGCTAACTGGTTGACATCAAATAATAATAATAATAATAATAATATAAATATATATACTATATGTATATACTTGAGTGATGCCCCATTCTTAATCCATAGGGTTTAATATGATGTCGGCCCAACCATTGCAGCTATAACAGCTTCAGCTCTTCTGGGAAGTCTCTCCACACGGTTTAGGAGAGTGTTTATGGGAATGTTGGACCGTTCTTCCAGAAGACCATCTGTGAGGTCAGACACTGATGTTGGACGAGAAGGTCTGGCTCACAGTCTCCACTCTAATTCATCCCAAAGGTGTTCTATCAGGTTGAGGTCAGGACTCTGTGCAGGCCAGTCAAGTTCTTCTACACCAAACTCGCTCCTCCATGTCTTTATGGAGATGCTCTGTGCACCGGTGGGCAGTTATATTGGAACAGGAAGGGGCAGTCCACTAAACTGTCCCCACAAAGTTGAGTGAGCATGAAATTGTCCAGAATGTCTTGGTCTGCTGAAGCATTAAGAGCTCTTTTCACTGGTCCGAGCCCACCTCCTGAAAAACAAGCCCACACTATAATCCCCCCTCCACCAAACTTTACACTCGACACAATACAGTCAGACAAGTACCGTTCTCCTGGCAAACGGCAAACCCAGACTCGTCCATCAGATGTCCAGACGGAGAAGCGATGTCCAGACAGAGAACCCATTGTTCTTGGTGATGTAAGGCTTGGATGCAGCTGCTCGGCCATGGAGACCCATTCCATGAAGCTCTCTACACTCTGTTCTTGAGCTGATCTGAAGACCACATGAAGTTTGGAGGTCTGTAGTGATGGACTCTGTAGAAAGTTGGTGACCTCTGTGCTCTATGCTCCTCAGCATCCGCTGACCCGCTCTGTCATTGTACGTGTTCTACCACTTGGTGTCTGAGTTGCTGTCATTCTCAATCACTTCCACTTTGTTAGAACACCACTGACAGTCCACTTTGGAATATTTAGTAGTGAGGAAACTTCACCACTGGACTTGTTGCACAGGTGGCGTCCTATCACGGTACCACGCTGGAGTTCACTGAGCTCCTGAGAGACCCACTCTTTACTAATGTGTGTAGAAGCAGTCTGCAGGACTAGGTTCTGGTTTATACACCTGTGGCTGTGAAGTACATATATATAATGTAGGTTTTTCTCTTTGCTGCAGGATCTGCAGGGAGTAACGGTGCCGTATCTGCCAGCGGGTACTTTTTATTGCTGCCTTATTGATCTTTCCTGAAGTCCCTTCTGTGAGTTATCAAAGCGTCTGTCTGTGTTTCTTCTGACCCAGATGACTTCTGAGCAGTGCTCTTCAGCCATGCGCTCGCTCTCCAGTCTGCTCACCCTACCTAACCCACCACGCCAATTACAGCTAGTGGTGTCAGAGGACGTGGCGTCTCTGAACCCCGCTCACCAGCGCAGGGCGAAAAACAGACGGCCAGGTTTCTCTACTAGCTTCTGCCTGAAACGACAGACAGCAGCGTTCGCTACAGCGCGGCAGCTCGTCTGGGCCGGGGGGAGGTCTGTTGTGCTATTTGCTGGTTTTAGTTATTAATTAAAGTCCATGTTTGCAATTTTACATCTCCTCTGGTTCAGATGCTCCCTGAGCTGGTCTGAGATGTTCTCAAATAGATCAAAGCATATGAGTTTTTAATCACCGGGATAATTGTAATACATGAACTCATTAGTCCTGTATGAGATTGTGAAATATCTGTTAACGGAATAATAGAAATTCAAGCTTTGGTGGAAAAGAAATGGATAAAAATTACATGTAGGACCTGAACATTGTTAGATACTCATCTGATATATAAGTCTACACAAAGTTTTCTCACTTTAGTTCAATTATAAACGGCATTTTCAACATTTGTCTTATAAGTAGTAACTAGTTACAGTTACTCAGTACATGTACTTCAGGCTATTATTGTATTAAATACAGAGGTGAGTAGTAACTAGTTACAGTTACTCAGTACATGTACTTCAGGCTATTATTGTATTAAATACAGAGGTAATTAGTAACTAGTTACAGTTACTCCGTACATATATTTGCATTAAATACAGAGGTAATTAGTAAGTAGCAGTTACTCAGTACATGTACTTCTGTATATTATTGCATTAAATACAGAGGTAATTAGTAACTAGTTACAGTTACTCAGTACATGTACTTCCGGCTATTATTGTATTAAATACAGAGGTAATTAGTAACTAGTTACAGTTACTCAGTACATGTACTTCAGTATGTTACTGCATTAAATACATAGATAATTAGTTACTAGTTACAGTTACTCTGTACATGTACTTCAGTATGTTACTGCATTAAATACAGTAGTAATTAGTTACTAGTTACAGTTACTCAGTACATGTATTTCAGTATATTATTGCATTAATACAGAAGGAATTAGTAAGTAGTTACAGTTATTCAGTACATGTACTTCAGTATATATTGCATTAAACACAGAGGTAATTAGTAACTACATACAGTTACTCAGTACATGTACTTCAGTATATTATTGCATTACATGCAGTAGTAATTAGTTACTAGTTACAGTTACTCAGTACATGTACTTCAGTATATTATTGCATATTGCAATACAGAGGTAATTAGTAACTAGATACTGTTATTCAGTACATGTACATATGAGTTTTTAATCACTGGGACGATTGTAATACATGAACTCGTTAGTCTGTATATGAATGTAAAATATTAGAATACAAGAAAATCAAACTTTGGTGGAAAAGAAATGTATGTACATGTAGGACCTGAACATTTTTAGATACTCATCTTATATATAGGTCTACACAAAGTTTTCTTACTTTAGTCCAATTATAAACAGCATTTTCAGCATTTGTCTTGGATATGTTGGGTTAATTGCATTAATTAAGTGTTAATAAGTCCTAATGAGAATTATACGAGTTGCCATATGGCCACAATTACTTTTAACTATTGTTTTACTGCCTGACTAAAATATAAATGTATATATTTTTTCTTTGGAAAAGTAAAGCTTTGATATATTATGGATCACTTTATTTCTGATTACATGCCTTATTTTATATATATATATATAAAAACTTTAATGTCAATAAAAACAAAATGCAATTATGTGCCAATCATTTAAACCCTGGAAGAAGAAGAAAAATAACACATCAGCTGTTAAAACTGAAGCACTGGAGCAACTAAAGATGGTAAATAAAAAAAAAATAAATAGAGCTTTTACATACGTCAGTGTGTTTATTTAACCCTTTCCAAGCTTCTCCTAAACAACCCAGTATTATTATCAGTTCTCATCTAATACCTGCTTTGACTGCTCAGTACTTCATTAAGCTAAATCAAGATTTGCTGCTGAAGGGACTGAACACATCATACAACGTCTGGGGCGTCCAGGAGAAATCTGGAAC
Source organism: Megaleporinus macrocephalus (assembly GCA_021613375.1). Taxonomy (NCBI): domain Eukaryota; kingdom Metazoa; phylum Chordata; class Actinopteri; order Characiformes; family Anostomidae; genus Megaleporinus; species Megaleporinus macrocephalus. Next base: position 2,258,839 of record CM038727.1, on the reverse strand, counting down.
CTAACTTTGTTCTTCAAACTGGATCAAGATCTGATCTACTTCTCTCAAGATTCAAGATTCAAGATTCAAGAGTTTTATTGTCATATGTACAGCAGAACAGACAGTTACACTGTACAATGAAATTCTTACTTTGCTGCTCCTCCATTCACCAATAGATAAGATAACAAATAAAAGAAATAAAAAATATATATACAAAATATACAAAGTATAACAATATAAGTTGAAGTAGATAAAAATATTTTTATAGTTAAAGAATAAAAAATAAAAGTTATGTGTACTTTTATGTGCAAGTATGAAGAGCAGCAGCCATAAAGTGCAAGTTGCAAGTAACGAATGTAAACAATAATGTTTGTGTGAGTAGTGAATGTAAACAGTATTCTGACAGTACAGTGAGTGTAAGGTGCAGTTTAAAATCAGACCAGTTTAAAACCAGTTCAGATAGGAGAGGTAGTGCGTGAGGTGTTCACAAGCCTGATGGCCTGTGAGTAGAAACTGTTTGTCAGTCTTGTGGTCCTGGACTTCACACTCCTGTAACGTCTGCCTGAAGGTAAACGTGTGAAGAGTGTGTGCTGGGGGTGTGTACTGTCCCTGATTATGTTGTGGGCCCTCCTGGTGACCCTGGTGTGGTAGATGTTCTGTAGTGAGGGGAAGGCTGCTCCTGAGATGGACTGTGCAGTTTTGATCACACGCTGGAGAGCCTTTCTGTCCTGAGCAGTAGAGTTTCATACCAGACGATGATGGAGCTGGTAAGAACACTCTCAATCATACTCCTGTAGAAGGTGCTGAGAATTTTGGTTGGCATACCAAATTTTCTCAGCCTTCTCAGAAAGTACAGTCGCTGCTGGGACTTCCTGATGATGATCTGAGTGTTGTGGGACCAGCTGAGATCCTCACTGATGTGAATGCCAAGAAACTTAAAGGTTTTCACCCTCTCTACCTCAGTCTCCCCTATGTACAGGGGTGTGTGTAGCTCTCGCTTCCTCCTTGGATCAACACACCCCTCTCACAATCACATATTCATGTTACTTTGTACCGTATGTATGATTATAAAGAGGTAATTAGTTACTAGTTACAGTTACTCAGTACATGTACTTCAGTATATTATATTAGTAACTAGTTACAGTAACAGTACTGAGTACTTAGTACAGTACTTAGTAATTAATTACAGTTACTCGGTACATGTACTTCAGTATATTATTGCATTAAATAGAGGTAATTAGTAACTAGTTACAGGTTACTCAGTACATGTACTTCAGTACATTCTTGTATTAAATACAGAGGTCTTTAGTAACTAGTTACAGTAACAGTACTGAGTACTTAGTACAGTGCTTAGTAATTAATTACAGTTACTCAGTACATGTACTTCAGTATATTATTGCATTAAATACAGAGGTAATTAGTAACTAGTTACAGGTACTCAGTACATGTACTTCAGTACATTCTTGTATTAAATACAGAGGTAATTAGTAACTAGTTACAGTAACAGTACTGAGTACTTAGTACAGTACTTAGTAATTAATTACAGTTACTCAGTAACATGTACTTCAGTATATTATTGCATTAAATACAGAGGTAATTAGTAACTAGTTACAGGTACTTAGTGCAGTGATCTACTTTTTTCACAATAACATATTCATGTTACTTTGTATTGTATGTGTGATTATTTACATCTGTTCTAATCAGATCTGCTGCTCTTACTGGTGATCAGACACTTATTTGTAAGACATTTGCACAAATTTTTTTGTGACATCACAAAATCATGACTACACATGGAGAAGTAGCTAAATTCAGACGCTCATTATTCCCGAGTAGCTGCTATTGTTTAGTGTTTAGACTCCTGTCCACTCCGTATACACAGAGACGGAAGAAAGCTGTTAAAAAATAAGGCAGTTTTAACTTTTCACAACAGCAAATTCAAACGCACCGCCAGCCCACCAGGCCGAGCACATTCTTTAAGCTAACTACTCTAATGGCCATATTAATAGAACCCAGAGGCTTTGAGAACATTTAAATCAGGTCCTAAACAAAAGTTGTCAGATGCCAGAAGGCAGCGGTAAACAAAGTGGGATGACCTTATTAAGCAGAGATGGGCTTCACAGGGCAGGTCATTTAAATCAGGGCCCCATATCACGGCTGGGGACACACTGGGGTGATTTAGGGATGTTATGAAGCCTGATCCCAGCTGGGCTGGAGGCACTCTGACATTACTGTATTAAATACAGAGGTAACTAGTAACTAGTTACAGGTACTCAATACATACTAGTTAAAGTTACTTAGTACATGTACTTCAGTATATCATTGTATTAACCACAGTTGTAATTAGTAACTAGATACAGTTAGTCAGTAAATATACTTCAGTATGTTATTGCATTAAATACAGAGGTAATTAGTAACTAGTTACAGTTACTCAATACATACTAGTTAAAGTTACTTAGTACATGTACTTCAGTATATCATTGTATTAACCACAGTTGTAATTAGTAACTAGATACAGTTAGTCAGTAAATATACTTCAGTATGTTATTGCATTAAATACAGAGGTAATTAGTAACTAGTTACAGGTACTCAATACATACTAGTTAAAGTTACTTAGTACATGTACTTCAGTATATCATTGTATTAACCACAGTTGTAATTAGTAACTAGTTACAGTTAGTCAGTAAATATACTTCAGTATGTTATTGCATTAAATACAGAGGTAATTAGTAACTAGTTACAGGTACTCAATACATACTAGTTAAAGTTACTTAGTACATGTACTTCAGTATATCATTGTATTAACCACAGTTGTAATTAGTAACTAGTTACAGTTAGTCAGTAAATATACTTCAGTATATTATTGTATTAAATACAGAGGTAATCAGTAACTAGTTACAGTTACTCAGTACATATACTTCAGTATGTTATTGCATTAAATACAGAGATAATTAGTAATTAGTTACAGGTACTCAATACATACTAGTTAAAGTTATTTAGTACATGTACTTCAGTATATCATTGTATTAACCACAGTTGTAATTAGTAACTAGTTACAGTTACTCAGTACATATACTTCAGTATGTTATTGCATTAAATTCAGAGATAATTAGTAATTAGTTACAGGTACTCAAACCATACTAGTTGAAGTTACTTAGTACATGTACTTCAGTATATCATGTGTATTAACCACAGTTGTAATTAGTAACTAGTTACAGTTACTCAGTACATGTACTTCAGTATATTATTGCATTAACCACAGTTGTAATTAGTAACTAGTTACAGTTACTCAGTACATGTACTCCAGTATATTATTGTATTAAATACAGAGGTGAGTATTAACTAGTTACAGTTACTCAGTACATGCACTCAGTATATTATTGCATTAACTACAGAGGAGGGTAGTAACTAGTTACATTTACTCAGTACATGTACTTCAGTATATATGACCTTATTAAGCAGAGATGGGTTTCACAGACTAATCATTTAAATCAGGGGCCCATATCATGTCTGGGGACACACTGGGCTGATTTAATGATGTTATGAATCTTGATTTCAGCTGCCCCCCCCCACCCCACCAACACACACACACACACACACACACACACACACACACACACACACATCCTCCTGTGTCCTGTTGTGATGTTCATATTTCTCCACACCCAGCAGCATTCCGCTAATCCCTACTGCTGTTCTGCTGTGCCGGCTCCGTCCCCAGGGACGTTATCACCTTTTCGTTCTGCTGCTCCACCTTTCCACGTTTTCCCTTCTTTCTTTTCCGGTTAGTTGTTTGGAATTTCAGACACAGATAGTTCCGATACGAGCAAATGCATGCACATATATTTTCCAGTATAGGATATTTGCTGCTAACAACAGTAGGTGTGGCCCAGCCGCCCCTGGAGTTCCCTGCTGAGTGGGACTGTACAGGTTATCCAGACAGACCATAGGGAGTAAAAACATTCCGCTGGAAGGGGACAGCGCGGCGGAGCGTGAATAGCGGTTTATCACTTCACAGGGAGCTGCAGGAAACACTACCCTCTGAAAATGCGTGTTTGATCATGCTGCTGTCGGACGTTATAAATGAACTGCAGGTTCTTTAACTGTGTGTAGGGAATGTAAAGGTACTTGTTAGGGACCCTGTGGAAAGATATGCAGCCTGTGGGTTACAGCTCCTGTCCTGGAGACCCATTGCCAGAGGTGGGTAGTAACGAGTTACAGGTAGTGAGTAAAGTTTCTTTCTGTTTTGTTATTGTTCTGATTGTTTTGCTGATTGTTTTGTTATCTCTGATTTTGATGGTTGGTAAGATGGGCTCTGAGATGATTAGTAAAATGATTAGTGAGATGGTCTCTGAGATGGTTAGAGAGATGGTTAGTGAGATGGTCTCTGAGATGGTTAGTGATTTGGTCTCTGAGATGGTCAGTGAGATGGTCAGTGAGATGGTCAGTGAGATGGTTGGTGAGATGGTTGGTGAGATGGTCTCTGAGATGGTTTCTGAGTGTTTGGTGAGATGGTCTTAGAGATGGTCTATGAGATGGTAGGTGAGATGGTCTCTGAGATGGTTAGTAAGATGGTCTCTGAGATGGTTAGTGATTTGGTCTCTGAGATGGTTGGTGAGATGGTCTCTTAGATGGTTTCTGAGTGGTTGGTGAGATGGTCTCAGAGATGGTCTATGAGATGGTAGGTGAGATGGTCTCTGAGATGGTTAGTGAGATGGTTAATGAGATGGTTAGTGTAATGATTAGTGAGATAGTTACTGAGCTGGTCAGTGAGATGGTCGGTGAGATAGACCTGTCCATTTCCTGTGTCTATATGGGTGATGTTAGAGAAGGAGAGTTAGTATCAGTGTGGACTTGGTGAAAAGCTGCTGCCTGTGTTTGATCAGACTACTGATTACACCGCTGATAGGCTGAAGATCTCCTGAACTGAAAGGTCATGAAGCCAGATTAGGTCTGAACACCGTATCCAGCCTGTGGAAACTCTGGATGATGAATGAGCTAAAGAGGGGATGCTAGCAGGATTCAGGATCGGGACACGGACCGCCAAGGGACAGATGAGTGTATTAAGACTGTAAGATAATCTGTGCATCACCCGTTTTTTTCATCCGCAATTCAACATCCAGAACAAGAAAACCTTTCATTATTTTTTTCTTTCATGTAAAGGTGGAAAAAGAAGCAAAAGAAAAAGAAGAAAATATGAAACAGACAGAAAGAAAGAAAAAAGGAAAAAAGGAACTGTTGGTTTGTGTTCTGTCCTTTTGATTTCACGCTTCCATTAAATATTGAAAAAGGAAAAATCTGATTTTTTTTCGAACGTTCTGCTGAACTGTTTACATCGGAGAGTATACGCTTCCAGTCTCTACACCACCAACACCGACGACCAGTTTAACCCACAGTCAGTTAACATCACACAAATCAGACAATCACACAAATCAGACAATCACACAAATCAGACAATAAGACAAATCACATAATCACACAAATCAGACAATCACAGAAATCAATCACACAAATCAGACAATCACACAAATCACATAATCACACAAATCAGACAATCACACAAATCAGACAATCACACAAATCACATAATCACACAAATCAGACAATCACACAAATCAATCACACAAACCAGACAATCAGACAATCACACAAAGCAATCACACAAATCAGAGAATCACACAAATCAGAAAATCACACAAATCAGAAAATCACACAAATCAATCACACAAATCAGACAATCACACAAATCAATCAGACAATCACACATATCAATCACACAGTTATACAAATCAGAAAATCACACAATCAGACAAATCACACAAATCAGACAATCACACAAATCAGACAATCACACAAATCACACAAACCACACAGCCACACAAATCACACAAATCAGACAATCACACAATCAGACAAATGACACAATCACACAAATCAATCACACAAATCACACAATCACAAATCAGACAATCACACAATCAGACAAATGACACAATCACACAAATCAATCACACAAATAAGAAAATCACACAATCAGACAAATCACACAAATCAGACAATCACACAAATCACACAGTCACACAAATCAGACAATCACACAATCAGACAAATGACACAATCACACTAATCAATCACACAAATCAATCACACAAATCACACAATCACACAAATCAATCACACAATCAGACAAATGACACAATCACACAAATCAATCACTCAAATCAGACAATCACACAAATCAATCACACAAATCAGTCACACATCACACAAATCATACAAAAACACAAATCAGAGTTAAATATAAAAATCAAGTTTAGCTCCTAGTCTGTTTTATATTATCATGTTTATGGTTATTATTATTATTATTATTATTATTATTATGATTGTGAACTGCAAAGCGACTATACTGTTATTGTTTTTGTTTTCTGCCAGATCTTCGCCGCCTAACTTGTCCCGCAGTTATAGAAATATCAACTCCGTTACAGCTCCAGACTGTCGCGTCTGATTGTCTGAATCGAGCTTGTGTACAGCTTTTTGATTGGACACACTGATTTTCTCCCATAGAGAATGAATAGGATGGAAAAGTGCACACCAATCTACTGAACTTCTGCTCAACCGACAGACACTGTTTCACATACACTGACTCAGAGCGGACCCCCGACCACGACTGCAGTGTTGGTTCTCCTGCACTCGTCTGTTTGTCATTTTTTTCCAATCCCTCTTTTTTCCCCATAGAGTCCAATTCATTTTCAGACCCACCCAAACATCATGGTTTCATTTAACCTACAGCCTCTAAACTGCCTCACTGTACTCACTCAGAGCAGATCCCCAAACTCTAATCCACCGACATACTGACCTACACTCGTTTATTCATCCCTCACTCCTCCCATAGGATCCCATTCATTTTCAACAAAAACCCAACACCGGGGTTTTGTTAAACCTACAGCCTCCAAACTGCCTGTACTCACTCAGAGCAAACCCCCAAACACACTGACCTGCACTCCTCTACTTGTGGTTTATTCATCCCTCGTTCCTCGTACTGCTTAAGCTGAGCAACCGTCCTGCGTTTCCTTCAGGAGATACACGTTTCTAGTTCACATTTCCTATTTTTGATCAATAAAAATATTCAATCTGGCAACATGCCATTAAATGAGCTCAACCAATGAGCTCCTCCCTGGTTCTGGTGGAAGCTCGTGAGCCACAAGCCTGGAGTCTCAGAGTGTTCTTTCAAGACATAAGACCAGAGAGAATAAAGAGTTGAGCTGCTCTTGTGAATCGCCTGCTTGGTTTCCATTTCCACGATGAGAAGACTTGCAGAAGACCTGCAGGGGGTCAGCAGTGTTACGGAGATGCTGTAGCTGCAGCGTACGAGCCTCAAACGCTCATCAGAAAGTCTGGAGGCGAGAGAAGAGGCTTGTCCTAGAGGCGAGACTAAAGGAGAGTCCAGACTGCCTCCGGCTGTTCCAGGTGAACGCTAGACAGAATATACAGTGTCCTCGTCTGCTCAGCTGCTCCTCTCTCCTGCTGGAGCGTTTCAGAGCTGAGCTACTGGAGTCTAATGGAGTAGATACAAGAAGGTGGTTCCAGCAAAGTGGCCAGTAGTTTTTAACGAGCTCTGAATAATTAACGAATAATTAACGAGCTCTGCTCTGATTGGCAGGTTTACAGCGGTGATGATCGCACAGAAGCAACACAGACCAACTAAAATGTGCCTCCGTGTAAATAAGCTCCACCCACATCCTATCAAGCTAGCTATACTAGTTACCTGGAGCTGCTAGTAGTAACGTTACCTATACTAGCTACTCACTTTCACCTGGACATCAAACACTCACATAGCATGGCTGCTACTTACAGCTGGTCACTGATTCATTGGCAGATTCTAATCAAGAGCAGAATTCATGGTTCCATCAGTTATGATAAGCAGCCCTGGAGCATCACACTACCACCACCATGTTTCACTGTTGCTATGATGTTTCTATGGGGGGGAGGTTGTGTTGGCTTCCACCTGTGACTCTCAGTCTATAGACTATTATCTCAAAAGACTTGGTGGATCACCCTGTTGTTTTTTTGGTTTATGGGAGACGAGCCTTCATTTTCTTTTAGGTCAGCAGAGGTTTGGTGTCTTGCAACTCCTTAACTGAGGCCTGCAGCTCTTTAGATGTTCATCTGGGTTTGTTTCTGACCTCCTGGTTGAGTTGTCAATAAGCTATTGTTGCTATTTTGGTAGGCTGGTCACTCCTGGGAAGGGTCATCCCTGTTCCAGGTTTTCTCTATTTGAGGTTCTCAGCTCTCACTGTGGTTCTCTGGAGTCGCAGAGCCTCAGCATGGGCTTGGTAACCCTTTAAAGATGGTGGTGCTCAGTAAATCTCTTCAGAACGTGAGTCAGGAGCTGCTGTTTGAGGCCTTCTAGCTGCTCCACATCACCAGACAAGCTTTATTTAAGTGATGTTTGGGTTCTGGCAGTGAAACTGAAGCCAGTGGTCAGTGGAATTTGGTGAACTGGTAGATTTAGTGGTTAATAGGGGGGTGATCACTCTTTCACACTGGGCTGAGGTGTCAAAAGTATTCACATCCATTACTATTTTACTTTAAAATACTTCTGTAGAAGTTGAAGTATCTACTGAAGCTTTTTACTCCAGTAAAAGTACTGATTTCAGAACTACTTAAAGTATAAAAGTAAAAGTAATGTAAGGAAAAAATGGCATTAAGGACAAAAGCTTAGGCCGCACCACAGGGGTCTAAAGTGCACTAGCCCACCTCCCCCAAACCCCCATTCTTCTAAAAGCCATAATGACTATAATGTTCTATTAAAATGTTAATGTTGATAAATTTGGGATGCGCTAGGCTTCCTGTTTCAGCTCATATACGCCCATTGAACATGAACATAGTTTAGTACAATGTAAATATATTAAAGAAGCATATCTGTTACTACTGAACATTAACATGTGTTTCATGAAGCAGAAGATATGATGACTAGTCGTCTATAAGTATTGTAATGAAGTCAAACTTCAAAGACATGTTATCAATAATCTTAACTGGAATGTAAATGTAGATGAATGAAAACAAACTGAAATGAAATAGGAGTAACGAGACTATGTTTAAAATGTAAGGAGTAGAAAGTACTGATAAATAATAATTACTTCAGTAAAGTATAAATAAACAACATTTCTACTTAAGTGAGGTAAAGAAGTATTGATATCTCTGCTGAGGAGCTTTTTAACTGAAGTCATCCTTTAAAAACAGCGTCTCGTGTTTATCTGAGTAAGAAATCCGATGTGATGATATGTATCTGTTTCCGAGGCTGTGAGACGGTTGTAGAGTCGGTAGTTTAACAGGTGTGAGGAGCTCAGACTGAGCACAGAGATGAAGACGAGAACCTTTAAAGCTCCTCTCGTCTCTACTCCTAATCTTTACACACTGGAAGGAGTACTAGCAGGAGCTCAGCAGATCTTTTTAGGATTATCTGCTGACACAGAGGCGTACGCTCCGAGAGAGAGAGAGAGAGAGAGAGAGAGAGAGAGAGAGAGAGAGAGAGATGGAGAGAGAGAGAGAGAGAGAGAGAGAGAGGAGAGAGAGAGAGAGAGAGAGAGAGAGAAAGAGAGAGAGTGTGAGAGAGAGAGAGAGAGATGGAGAGAGATGTTTAGAGTTAAATTATTAACCCCAGAGCTATGAAGGTCAGGTTACTATACCAGAATGTACCATCAATAATTATATTATTATTATTATTTTATTAAAAGTGTTAATGAATGAGTCAAACAATGAATTGGTAAATTATAATTAACAATAAAAATCTATTAATAATAGATTTTATATGATTAGAACACTGGTTTATCCATCCACCCATCCAACATCATCTGCTTTATCCCGCTAGTCAGTGTCACAGGGGGCTGAAGGTGAAGGCAGGGTACATCATGGACAGGTCACCAGTCCATCACATGGCCAACACACTCTCACACCTACGGTCAGTTTAGAGTGAGGATCCTAACATGCATGTGTTTGGACTGTGGGAGGAAACCGGAGTACCCGGAGGAACCCACTCAAACACAGAGAGAACATACACACTCCACACAGAACCACCCAGACCGGGAATCCCACCCAGATCATCTTACTGTGAGGAGACAGTGCTGACCACTACACCACCGTACTGACCACTACACCACCATACTAACCACTACACCACCATACTGACCACTACACCACCATACTGACCACTACACCACCGTACTAACCACTACACCACCGTACTAACCACTACACCACCGTACTGACCACTACACCACCATACTAACCACTACACCACCATACTAACCACTACACCACCATACTAACCACTACACCACCGTACTAACCACTACACCACCGTACTAACCACTACACCCACCGTACTAACCACTACACCACCATACTAACCACTACACCACCATACTAACCACTACACCACCGTACTAACCACTACACCACCATACTAACCACTACACCACCGTACTAAGCTCTACACCACCGTACTGACCACTACACCACCATACTAACCACTACACCACCATACTAACCACTACACCACCATACTAACCACTACACCACCATACTAACCACTACACCACCGTACTAACCACTACACCACCGTACTAACCACTACACCACCATACTAACCACTACACCACCATACTAACCACTACACCACCATACTAACCACTACACCACCGTACTAACCACTACACCACCGTACTAACCACTACACCACCGTACTAACCACTACACCACCATACTAACCACTACACCACCATACTAACCACTACACCACCGTACTAAGCTCTACACCACCGTACTGACCACTACACCACCATACTAACCACTACACCACCATACTAACCACTACACCACCATACTAACCACTACACCACCGTACTAACCACTACACCACCATACTAACCACTACACCACCATACTAACCACTACACCACCGTACCGACCACTACACCACTGTACCGACCACTACACCACCATACTAACCACTACACCACCACACTAATCACTACACCACCATACTAACCACTACACCACCATACTGACCACTACACCACCGTACTGACCACTACACCACCGTACTAACCACTACACCACCGTACTAACCACTACACCACCATACTAACCACTACACCACCATACTAACCACTACACCACCATACTGACCACTACACCACCGTACTAACCACTACACCGCCATACCGACCACTACACCACCGTACTAACCACTACACCACCATACTAACCACTACACCACCATACTAACCACTACACCACCTTACTAACCACTACACCACAGTGCTGACCACTACACCACCATACTGACCACTACACCACCGTACTAACCACTACACCACCATACTAACCACTACACCACCGTACTAACCACTACACCACCATACTAACCACTACACCACAGTGCTGACCACTACACCACCATACTGACCACTACACCACCGTACTAACCACTACACCACCATACTAACCACTACACCACCGTACTAACCACTACACCACCATACTAACCACTACACCACCATACTAACCACTACACCACCATACTAACAACTACACCTCCGTACTGACCACTACACCACCATACTAACCACTACACCACCATACTAACCACTACACCACCGTACTAACCACTACACCACCATACTAACCACTACACCACCGTACTAACCACTACACCAAAGTACTGACCACTACACCACCATACTAACCACTACACCACCATACTAACCACTACACCACCATACTAACCACTACACCACCATACTGACCACTACACCACCATACTGACCACTATATATATATATATATATATATATATATATATATATATATATATATATATATATATATATATATATACACACACATTCTACTGCTTTAAAGTCTAATAGTGTTAAAGTGTTTATCTGATCAATAAGTGTCTGATCAACAGTAAGAAGACATACAATACAAAGTAACATGAATATGTTATTGTGAGAGAAGTAGATCAGATCTTGATCCAGTTTGAAGAACAAAGTAAGGTTCCAGATTTCTCCTGGATGCCCCAGACATTGTATGAATGTGTTCAGTTCCTTCAGCAGCAAATCTTGATTTATCTTAATGAAGTACTGAGCAGTCAAAGCAGGTATTAGATCAGAACTGATAATAATACTGGGTTGTTTAGGAGAAGCTTGGAAAGAGTTAAATAAACACACCAAAGTATGGAAAGCTCTACTTACTCTATTAATACTATTTAAGTATTAAATAATAAAGTGATTTGAGTAAGTAAAAGGTTCCTGTCTGGAAAGAAATAGCTTTTTTAAGAAACAATAATATAATAATGTCCCAAAGTGACTCAAACATCTGCCCAGTAAACGTATTTATAGACTATTCATCTAGACTTATTGTGATTATACTACATTACTTTATTACTCTTTAATGATCAGGACCCCCACAGGACCACCACAGAGCTGATTCTCAGCACTGCAGTGAGACTGACGTGGTGGTGGTGTGTTAGTTAGTGTATGTTGTGCTGGTGTGAGTGGATCAGACACAGTGCTGCTGCTGGAGTGTTTAAACACTGTGTTCACTCACTGTCCACTCTATTAGACACTCCTACTACTTGCTGGTCCACCTTGTAGATGTAAAGTCAGAGACAGTAGCTCATCTGCTGCTGCACAGTTTGTGTTCCTCTAGTTCTTCATCAGTGGACACAGGACGTCACCAACAGGACACTGCTGTCTGGATAGTTTTGGTCGGTGGACAATTCTCAATCCAGCAGTGACACTGAGGTGTTTAAACACTCCAGCAGGAGCACTGATGTGTCTGATCCACTCACACCAGCACAACACACACTAACTAACACACCCCCACCACGTCAGTGTCACTGCAGTACTGAGAATGATCCACCACCCTGATAGTATCTGCTCTGTGGTGGTCCTGTGGGGGTCCTGATCATTAAAGAACAGAGTAATAAAGTTGATACAGTGGACAGTAAGTGGAGGTCCTGTATGGTCAGTGGAGCTGATACAGTGGACAGTGAGTGTAGGTCCTGTATGGTCAGTGGAGCTGATACAGTGGACAGTGAGTGTAGGTCCTGTATGGTCAGTGGAGCTGATACAGTGGACAGTGAGTATAGGCCCTGTATGGTCAGTGGAGCTGATACAGTGGACAGTGAGTGGAGCTGATAAAGTGGACAGTGAGTGGAGGTCCTGTATGGTCAGTGGAGCTGATACAGTGGACAGTGAGTGGAGCTGATACAGTGGTCAGTAAGTGGAGGTCCTGTATGATCAGTGGAGCTGATACAGTGGACAGTGAGTGGAGGTCCTGTATGGTCAGTGGAGCTGATACAGTGGACAGTGAGTGTAGGTCCTGTATGGTCAGTGGAGCTGATACAGTGGACAGTGAGTGTAGGTCCTGTATGGTCAGTGGAGCTGATACAGTGGACAGTGAGTGTAGGTTCTGTATGGTCAGTGGAGCTGATACAGTGGACAGTGAGTGTAGGTCCTGTATGGTCAGTGGAGCTGATACAGTGGACAGTGAGTGTAGGTTCTGTATGGTCAGTGGAGCTGATACAGTGGACAGTGAGTGGAGGTCCTGTATGGTCAGTGGAGCTGATACAGTGGACAGTGAGTGGAGGTCCTGTATGGTCAGTGGAGCTGATACAGTGGACAGTGAGTGGAGGTCATGTATGGTCAGTGGAGCTGATACAGTGGACAGTGAGTGGAGATATAAGGAGCTGGTTTTAATGTTGTAGCTGATTTGTTTATATTTATATTTATATATATTTATATTTATATTTATATATATTCATTAGTATATATGATGTTTATAGTAATGAACCTGTCAGAGTCCTACAGGCTGGTGTCAGTGATGTAGCGGGTAAATGATTTAGATGTCGTTGTTAATGATAGCTGCGTGTTCTCGGTGTTACAGCTCTGTGTGGGTGTCTCACTGTGTAGCGGCTCTTTGTTGGCGTGCTGTATCACTCCTGCTGCCGGCACAGCGCCAGGAGCCTCAGCAGCCGCAGCACAGACAGCATCTATCTGCCTGTCACGCTCTGCCTGGAGCGAGGGGACGTGTAGGAGGGCAGCGCTCTCAGCCACAAGCCCCCGATCCAAACATTAGTCTGCGTGACGGAGGAAACACACGCCGGCGTGTCTGAGAGGCAGAGTCAGCGGGCAGTCAGGTCAGCCCAGCAGGCCCACGTCCAGAGGCTGGACTCAGAGAGGAAACACCAGCCTGGAGGAGGACCATGAAACACTCAGGACGCTCCCTGCTCCGGGACAATCCCCACTCCAGCACACTCCCCGCTCTAGGGTGCTCCCTGCTTCGGGACGCTCTCCTCTCTAGAACGCTCCCTGCTTCGGGATGCTCCCCTCTCGAGCATGCTTCCACTCCAGGATGCTCCCCATTCCAGGACGCTTCCTGCTCTAGAGTGTTCCCTGCTCTAGCACACTCCCTGCTCTAGAGTGTTCCCTGCTCTAGCACACTCCCTGCTCTGAAGTGTTTCCTGCTTTAGCACACTCCCTGCTCTAAAGTGTTCCCTGCTCTAGCACGCTCCCTGCTCTAGAGTGTTTCCTGCTCTAGCGCACTCCCTGCTCTGAAGTGTTTCCTGCTCTAGCACACTCCCTGCTCTGAAGCGTTTCCTGCTCTAGCACACTCCTTGCTCTAGAGTGTTCCCTGCTCTAGCACACTCCTTGCTCTAGAGTGTTCCCTGCTCTAGCACACTCCCTGCTCTAGAGTGTTTCCTGCTCTAGCACACTCCCTGCTCTAGCACATTCCCTGCTCTAGTGCGCTCCCTGCTCTAAAATGTTCCCTGCTCTAGTACGCTCCCTGCTCTAGTACGCTCCCTGCTCTAGCACACTCCCTACTCTAGCACACTCCCTGCTCTAGCACACTCCCTACTCTAGCACACTCCCTGCTCTAGAGTGTTCCCTGCTCTAGCACACTCCTTGCTCTAGAGTGTTCCCTGCTCTAGCACACTCCTTGCTCTAGAGTGTTCCCTGCTCTAGCACACTCCCTGCTCTAGAGTGTTTCCTGCTCTAGCACACTCCTTGCTCTAGAGTGTTCCCTGCTCTAGCACACTCCCTGCTCTAGAGTGTTCCCTGCTCTAGCACATTCCTTGCTCTAGAGTGTTCCCTGCTCTAGAGTGTTCCCTGCTCTAGTACGCTCCCTGCTCTAGTACGCTCCCTACTCTAGCACACTCCCTGCTCTAGAGTATTCCCTGCTCTAGTACGCTCCCTGCTCTAGCACACTCCCTACTCTAGCACACTCCCTGCTCTAGCACACTCCCTACTCTAGCACACTCCCTGCTCTAGAGTGTTCCCTGCTCTAGCACACTCCTTGCTCTAGAGTGTTCCCTGCTCTAGCACACTCCTTGCTCTAGAGTGTTCCCTGCTCTAGCACACTCCCTGCTCTAGAGTGTTTCCTGCTCTAGCACACTCCCTGCTCTAGAGTGTTCCCTGCTCTAGCACACTACCTGCTCTAAAGTGTTTCCTGCTCTAGCACACTCCCTGCTCTAAAGTGTTTCCTGCTCTAGCACGCTCCCTGCTCTAGCACACTCCCTACTCTAGCACACTCCCTGCTCTAGTGTTCCCTGCTCTAGCACACTCCTTGCTCTAGAGTGTTCCCTGCTCTAGCACACTCCCTGCTCTGAAGTGTTTCCTGCTCTAGCACACTCCCTGCTCTAGTGTTCCCTGCTCTAGTACACTCCCTGCTCTAGTACGCTCCCTGCTCTAGCACACTCCCTACTCTAGCACACTCCCTGCTCTAGAGTGTTCCCTGCTCTAGCACACTCCTTGCTCTAGAGTGTTCCCCGCTCTAGCACACTCCCTGCTCTAGGACAATCCCACTCCTGCATGCTCCCTGCTTCGGGACACTCCCTGCTCTAGCACACTCCCTGCTCTAGCACACTCCCTGCTCTAGCACACTCCCTGCTCCGGGACACTCCCTGCTCTAGCACACTCCCTGCTCTAGCACACTCCCTGCTCCGGGATGCTCCTCATTCCAAGACGCTCCCTGCTCTGAGACCTATACACTTAAAATGAGTGAATTAAAGAAGAACTCTACGGAGGAATTTGTGACAGCGTTGTACAACTAAATTAGTCTTGTATTGTATGCTGTGTATATACTTTTATTTAAAATATAAAAATGACTTTAGTTTTTAGTTTGTAGGTGTGACTTTCAGTTTTGTGTCTTTTATATTGTGATCATTTTAGAATGATGCAGCACCGTTTAAGGTGGACCGGACAGTTTCTCCAACACTCGGACAACATGGAGCAGCTTCAGCTCAGCGTTCAACACTGAAGAGACTGAAGAGACGAGCAGCTCCACCTTTATTAGCACCACAACCTCCAACAGTGACTGGAAGTAGCAGCCATGCTGTGTGAGTGGATCACTGTGTGCTGGTTGAAGCAGATCATCTTCAACTGAAAGTTTCACAGAGACACCTTTCATCTACTTTGTGTTTGATGTGCAGATCAAAGAGAGTAGCTAGTACAGGTAACGTTACTACTAGCAGCTCTGAGTAACTAGTATAGCTAACTAAATAGTATGTGGGCGGAGCTTATTTACACTGAGGCTCATTTTATTTGGTCTATGTTGCTTCTGTGTGATCATCACTGCTGTAAACCAGCCAATCAGAGCAGAGTTCATCTAAAGACACACATAGCGTCTTATGTAGGACATCAGGAATTTGTTAGAGGATATTGATTTACAGGCAAACAGCCTTTCATCACTGAATACACTGAAAACACATATCGAAGAAAAGCTGAAGTGATGCTTCAGTATATCCCATATTCCACAGCAGCCACTTCCCGTGTAGCCCTCTTATCATATCGTTTCATGTTCCGTGTCACCCCCTCACTCGGGCCCATTCAACAAAGATAGTACAGCTACGCTCCGACAATCCAATCCACAGCCCGGCGCCTCACTCCACAGCACGCGCCGCGTCCCCGGCCATAATGGAGAGGTGAGAGAAGCGTCTTCACCGCGGAGACGCGTCTTAAAAGGAGAGTGACGACTTTATCGGGTCGGCAAACATGAAAATCCAGTCTCCATGCTTCCGAAAGGCCAGCTCCATATCTTAATAAAAGAGGGATTATGGGTATTGAAGTCTTCTTAAAGCCTGAGCAGACATGACAGCGCTGCTCTCCGGCTTCTCCTCAGCCGGGCAGCGCACATTCAATTAAACTCTCCTTCATGAATGGGAATGAAAGCGGACGGGCCGGATAAAGGCCAGCCGCGCAGTCATATCAGACCCTTCAGATTCCGTCTCACATCAGCTCCAGAACAGAGCGAGACCACCGCGCACAGCCTGAGGGTCCACAGTCCGAGACGGCAGAGTAAACAAGTTCCCTTGTTATTAGTTGTTGTTAGTAAACAAGTTGCAGTTATTACCCAAGTATAAAAGTACAAAGTTCTAAATGTACTCAGAGTAAGAAAAAGTACTTTAAAACTATTTCAATTTCTTATTATGGTAACACTTAGCATTAGTTGAATAAATATCAATTTATTAGCTGTCACTAAATAATACATCAGTAATATATATATATATATATATATATATATATATATATATATATATATATATATATATATATATATATATACAAACACATATAAGTTCAGTATTTAAGTGCTAATTAAAGTACTAGTAACAAATTTGCTAACAATAAAATTTAGACGTCTTATCCAGGTATGAAAGTACACGGTTTAAACAAAATATCTTCACAAATATTTTTTATATCAGAAATAAGAGGCTAAAAGTAATATTATAGTAACACATTGCATTTATTTAATAGTTCATTTAATAATATTAATTTATTAGGTGTCACTGAATAGTACATCAGTAAATACAGAAGTAACAAGGCAATAATAATTTAGTAAAATGTGATATAAATGTTAAAGTAATTACAGATTTATTTGCCCAAAAACATACACAGTAATTGTATCACTTAATTATTGTAGTGACAAATAATTAATAATAAAATAGATTTACAATTTGTAGATTCATTAAATATATATATATATATATATATATATATATATATATATATATATATATATATATATATATATATATATATATATATATATATATATATAACACAGGTTCAGTACTTAAGTAAAAGTACTAGTAATGAACTTGCTCAAACCAAGTACACGGCCCTAAATATACTAGATGTTACTTTAAGTTCTTTAAAAATCAATTCTTTAAAAATCTTTTTTTTAGAGAAAATATGCTGGTAACTGAAAAGCAACAGTCAGTAATAAAATGATAAAAAAAATATTAACATGTTGTGCTATTTACAATCTGATTTTATTGTTATTAATGAATAATAAAGGTTTAACTGTAGTGGTCACAAATGTGTTATACATGGTAAAGTAATTGCAGTTCTATTTGCCCAAAAACGTACACAGTAATTGTTCAGTACTTTGTGAAGAATCAGTTAATTGTTGTAGTGACAAATAATTAATAATATAATATATTTATAATTTGTAGATTCATGAAGTTCAGTACTTAAGTAACATTCAGTAATAAAATTATAAAAGAACATTAACAAGTTGTACTATTAATGAATAATAAAGGGTTAATTGTAGTGGTTACAAATGTGCAATAAAATGGTAAACTCATTCTAAAACAAGTTGTATTTTCCTGAAATTACTTTATGTACTATATTATATACTATATTCTGTTAGTTATTGTGTGTGTGTGTGTATACATAGGAACTCCAAACAGTCAATTTATATATATATATATATATATATATATATATATATATATATATATATATATATATATATATATATATATATATATATATTTTTTTTTTTTTTTTTAGAGGCTCACAATAACTATCATTCATGACAGTACAGTACAGGATCCGTTAGACCATGAAATATATAGCATGCCTAATAAGGGGACTGAGCCGCAACGTCCACAGTCACTGTCCAGTCAGTAATTCTTATGGCCAGGCGGGGGCGAGGGTGGAGGTGGTGCAGGGGGGGCACTGCTGGACTTAAGCCTCCTCTACCTCAGAGCAGTTTGGGGATTCAATTTAGGATTAAGGAGTTTAGTACAGAGATTCACTGAACTGTCCCTCAGGTCATGAACACTGGACCATCTCACAGTTAATCACTAACAGAGCGCATCAGAACTGATCAATAATCTATATATATATATATATATATATATATATATATATATATATATATATATATATATATATATATATATATATATATATATATATATATATATAAATATTTAGTCTGACGTTTGTTTCAGGTTAAAGATAAATGCAGCAGTAAAGGCTTCTGTGATCGTTCTCCATTTCTCCATGTTAGCTATCCACTGAGTTTGTCAACCAATCAGAGGATTTGTTCCTAACTTGTCGACCTATCAAAGGCCCCGTTTCAGACTTATCGACCAATCAGAGATTATGTTTCTGACTTATTGACCAATCAGAGACTATGTTCCTCACTTATTGACCAATCACAGACTATGCTCCTGACTTATCGACCAATCAGAGACTATGTTCCTTACTTATCGACCAATCAGAGACTATGCTCCTGACTTATCGACCAATCAGAGACTATGATCCTCACTTATCGACCAATCAGAGATTATGTTCCTCACTTATTGACCAGTCAGAGACTATGTTCCTTACTTATCGACCAATCAGAGACTATGCTCCTGACTTATTGACCAATCAGAGACTATGTTCCTTACTTATCGACCAATCAGAGACTATGCTCCTGACTTATCGACCAATCAGAGATTATGTTCCTCACTTATCGACCAATCAGAGATTATGTTCCTCACTTATCGACCACTCAGAGATTATGTTCTTCACTTATCGACCAGTCAGAGACCATGTTCCTCACTTATCGACCAATCAGAGATTATGTTCCTGACTTATCGACCAGTCAGAGACCATGTTCCTGACTTATCGACCAATCAGAGACTATGTTCCTCACTTATCGACTAATCAGAGACTATGTTCCTCACTTATTGACCAATCAGAGACTATGTTCCTTACTTATCAACCAGAGATTATGTTCCTCACTTATCGACCAATCAGAGATTATGTTCCTCACTTATCGACCAATCAGAGACTATGTTCCTCACTTATCGAGCAATTAGAGACTATGTTCCTGACTTGTCTACCAATCAAAGGCTGTGTTTCTGACTTGTCAACCAATCAGAGGCCGTGTTCCTGACTTGCCTACCAATCAGAGGCCGTGTTTCTGACTTGTCTACCAATCAAAGGCCTTGTTCCTGACTTGTCTACCAACCAGAGGCCTTGTTCCTGACTTGCCTACCAATCAGAGGCCGTGTTTCTGACTTGTCTACCAATCAGAAGCCTTGTTCCTGACTTGTCTACCAATCAGAGGCCTTGTTCCTGACTTGTCTACCAATCAGAGGCCTTGTTCCTGACTTGCCTACCAATTAGAGGCCTTGTTCCTGACTTGCCTACCAATCAGAGGCCGTGTTTTAGACCAACTTCATGCAGGGTTAAGAAGGAGAGGTGGACAAGAAACAGCCTGAGAGCTGGAGGATCTGAGGAACAAATACTGACAGAGGTGGAGAGACCTCAGAGGTGGAGCTATTAACTAACTAACTTCTTTAGATTTTCCTGTTCCACCTTAAATAACAAGGTATAACAGGGAAATTAAAGGTGGAACAGGAAAGATAACTGCAGTACAATTTAAGGTGGAACAGTAGAGTTCAAATACAGTCAGAGAGGTAACAGCAGTACAATTTAAGGTGGAACTGTAAAGTTCGAATACAGGCAGACTGAGGTAACTGCAGTACAATTTAAGGTGGAACGGTAGAGTTCAAATACAGTCAGACAGGTAACTGCAGCACAATTTAAGGTGGAATGGTAGAGTTCAAATACAGTCAGACAGGTAACTGCAGCACAATTTAAGGTGGAATGGTAGAGTTCAAATACAGTCAGACAGGTAACTGCAGCACAATTTAAGGTGGAATGGTAGAGTTCAAATACAGGCAGACTGAGGTAACTGCAGCCCAATTTAAGGTGGAACGGAACAGTTCAACAGGTAAATGCAGCAGAATTTAAGGTGGAATGCTAGAGTTTGAAGTCTTTGCTTCGTGTTGGGTACTCTGTGTACCTCATGTCAGCAAGTTTACTCGAAAAGAAAACGAGGTGCTGGAGTCTGGAGCCGGGCTTTATTAACTGTGATTTTTTTTTTAAGTGCTGCCATGCAGGAGAGCTCTATTCATAAGGGTGCGCGCTAAGCACACACTCGCTCTCCCAGCCGCCCACACACATAGGAAACGCTTAATATTTCATTGCGTCTGATATTCATATTCATCGGAACAGCGTTAACACTTATCTGCATACTTTAGAACTCTTAGGAAGTTTTTAAGCCGTAATTAACATTAACATAAACTTGAGAAGAGGTCCGTACTGGAGAGAGCACAGGTCATTATCCGCGGTTCTCAGGCCTGGACGTGGAGGTGGAAGACCACTTTAACAGACTAATGGGTGTTAATAATGGGACCCCACACTGGTACACCATTATGGGGCCCAAGTAACGACTTCTAAATGAACGATAAAAAGCAAAGAAAGAGTGTATTCAAGAAAAAGCAGTAAACCTGCGAGTTGCTCACGAGTTGAGTGTTGCTAGACAGTGATGATGATTGATAATGATGATCATAATAATAATAATAATAATAATGATATTTATATCACCGGCAGCTCAAAGTGCTTTACAGACGGCTGTCAAACAGTTCTAGAAGAAACTCTGAGTATTAATTGAAAATCAATGACCCAGATGGAATGTACAGGTACCAAGAAGACGGTGAGAATGAATTAAATGTGGAGTTCAAGCAAGTCTTCATACAGAGAAGGTCAGCATCTGCAGGTCTAAGATCTTAAACTGATGCACTCAGGAGCTTTAAGGTTATTGAGAGCTTTAAAAACAGCAGAACCTTTAAATCTGTCGTTAAAGTCAGAGGCAGTAAGTCCAGGTTCTAGACTGGGGCTGATATGAAGCTCTGGTTTGGGGTTGAGGTTCTGCGCTGCTGTGCTCTGTAGTTGTCCAGTAAGAGGACCATTACAGTGATCAACAAGTGTTCGTTCGGCAATTTGCTCAGTGCTTGTTTGGTGCTTGTTCATTAGGCATTTGCTCTGTGTTCGTTCGGCATTTGCTGTGTTCGTTCGGCATTTGCTGTGTTCGTTCGACATTTGCTGTGTTCATTCGGTATTTGCGCGGTGTTTGTTCGGCATTTGCGCGGTGTTTGTTCGGCATTTGCTCGGTGTTCGTTCGGCATTTGCTGTGTTCGTTCGGCATTTGCTGTGTTCGTTCGGCATTTGCTGTGTTCGTTCGACATTTGCTGTGTTCATTCGGTATTTGCGCGGTGTTTGTTCGGCATTTGCGCGGTGTTTGTTCGGCATTTGCTCGGTGTTCGTTCGGCATTTGCTCGGTGTTTGTTCGGCATTTGCTGTGTTCGTTCGACATGTGCTCGGTGTTCGTTTGGCATTTGCTCGGTGTTCGTTCGGCATTTGCTAGGTGTTCGTTCGCCATTTGCTCGGTGTTCGTTCGGCATTTGCTCGGTGTTTGTTCGCTATTTGCTCGGTGTTCGTTCGCTATTTGCTCGGTGTTCGTTAGGCATTTGCTCGGTGTTCGTTAGGCATTTGCTCGGTGTTCGTTAGGCATTTGCTCGGTGTTCGTTCAGGAATTGGCTCTGTGTTCGTTAGGCATTTGCTCTGTGTTCGTTAGGCATTTGCTCTGTGTCCGTTCGCTATTTGCTCGGTGTTCGTTCGCTATTTGCTCGGTGTTCGTTCGGCATTTGCTCGGTGTTCGTTTGCATTTACAATGTGTTTATTTGCCATTTGCTCGGTGTTTGTTCGGCATTTGCTCGGTGTTCGTTCGCTATTTGCTCGGTGTTCGTTCGGCATTTGCTCGGTGTTCGTTCGGCATTTGCTCGGTGTTTGTTTGGCGTTTGCTCGATGTTCATTTGCTCGGTGACTGCACTGTGACTGTACAGTTTGGTTGAGGAGGAATGATGATGATGATGCTATGGGGGACTGACTGTGTCCCAGAGAACCTCCATGCAGGCTGGTTGGGTGAGTTTGGATGAACTAAAACAGAGGTTGTGAGCCCCTCGTCCAACATCAGTAGCTCTTCTGGGCAAAAATTCCAGAAGAATCCAAAATCTTGTAGGAAGCTTCCCAGAAGAGTGAAAGCTATTGTAGCTCCAAACAAGGGACCAACTCCATATTAATGGATTTAGAATGGAGGTCATAGAAGCTTCTATGGGTGTCCCAATTCTTTAATGTAGAAAAGGTCTGTCTACCAGGTCTAGATAACCACAAGGAGCGTAAAGCTATAACTGCAAGTCTTTATTTATAGCTATGGAATTTGATATCACTTGCAGGACGAAGACCCTGAAACTGAAAACAGTGATAGCGAAGCTGCTGACGGTCATACAGTAACGCTAACAACAGATAAGCGTTTATTTTTAATCACTCTTCACGGTAAGTGTCGCTACTGCTCTTTCCCTCGCCAGCCGGGAGGAAGTCCTCGGGCAGTGTGACCTCTCTTGATTTAAAACCTCCTCTAAGTGCTTCATTTATTTCAGTTGTATTTGTGTAAAAAGAGCTCCAAGTTTTTAATCAGGCCTTGAGTTGTGATGAATCTGTCTAGTGATGAAACACCAGGACTGCAGAGGAGCAAGGCTGAGAGCTCTCTGCACACTGCCCGCTATTAGATACCGAACGGCTATAAACGAGCTAAATGAAATGAAAAGGCGTGTAATTATACTGGAATTATTCACCAATTTATTATGCGTATAAAGTAGCGTGTGAGCGTCAGGCACTCTTCATTCCAGTCATTCATCCATACGCAGTCAAAACAGTCATAACATACGTGTTATTTATATTTCAGGAGACGTTTCTGAGACGTTAAATATGAAATGATCTACTTACAGAAGTGAGGAGAACATCTGGAGTTTCCAGAACTGGAGTTCAAAGATTAGTAAAGATATGAGACTGGAAAAAAATGGGACTCCTTCCATACGGAAAATAAATATATAGAAATGAGATTGGCTTACAACTTTTGAGGTTTGATATGATTGGGTTATGACTTACACGGTCTGATATGTTTGACTTACAACTTGTGAGATCTGATATGATTTGCTTACAACTTATTTGGTCTGATATGTTTGGCTTATGACTTAGAGGATCTTATATGACTGGCTTAAAACTTATGAAAGACCTACCTGCGTACAGGTAAACTGTAACACTACCCTCACCTACCTGTGCACCTACCTAAAGAAGTAACCCAGACTTTAAGGTAAGCAGCTTGTTTTTATCAACACATACTATCAAATACAGGTTTAGCCATGAGCATTTTAACTGCTGCTTGCTGTACCTGCTGCTGACCTGTTGGTCCATCTACGTGCTCATATATACACTGAGTGTAAATCCAATCAGGAAACTTAAAACCTGTGATTTATTATAGCAAAGCCACATCCACATCATGGTCTGGGAGCTAAATAAGAACCCAAAGAACCACACGTACCAAGCAAGGAGAAGGAACCACCAGGCTCTCGACATAATGATAGCCTTCAGCATGGCAGCTTGCCAGCCAGGGTAGTGTTTTTACTAGCCCCGCCCCTCCATCCATTGGCTGTATCACTCAGAATATCATTCAATATTTAAGGATCAGGTATTGAAACAGAACGTGTTACTTCTAAATCTCTAGATGTCTTATTGTATAAGGGTTCTGGGTAATGATTTCTATGAATCCTGTTTTCACAATACTATGTAAATGCATGTATAAGGCATTATATAGCATGCATAATAAAGTATATACCTGTAATACAGTATATAACATGTATAATCCCCTATAATGCCTCATTAGCCTATATAATTGATAAGTGGATATAATAAAAATCCATGACACTTTATAAAGCCAGAGCATATACTCATAATGTTAGACTTCATAATGCATTATAATATCCACGCTGTTATATAACTGCATCTATAATACAGTATAAAGCCTGCATAATACCTTATAGCACCTCATTAGCCTATATAATTGATTGTAAGTGTATGTAATTAAATGCATAGCACTTTATAAAGGTAAAGTGTACACTCATAATGTTTGGCTTCACAATGCATAATAATACCCATGCTGTTATATAACTGCATCTATAATATTAGCGTATATTATTGATTGTAAGTGGATATAATTGAATGCATAACACTTTATAAAGCTAAAGTGTATACTCATAATGTTAGGCTTCATAATGCATAATCCACGCTGTTATATAACTGCATCTATAATGCTTTATATATGCAATGCATAATCCCTTATAATTCCTCATTAGCCTTTATAATTGATAAGTGGATATAATTAAATGTATAGCACTTTATAAAGTATATACTCATAATACATTACAACATATATAGAGCTTAACTTTATAGGTTGCACACTTTTGCTTTAGAAAGTGTTGTAATGTAATTATTAATATTTAAGAGTAGTTATATACACTTATGCTTGGTATTATAAGTGGATGTTAATGCTGTATAATACCTTATACCCTATTCATGCTATATTCCATGACAACACTGGGGGGCACCATCTTTGTTTACTTTGTGTTAGAACTTCCGGTGCGAGCGTGGATACATTGATACTAATTACAAGCAAAACAACAACAAACATATAAAACATAACATAACATGTTCAGTTAGAGGGAGTCAGTAATTGGAAGAAGAGGAAAACTTGACTTGAACAACAGAGTTACGAACACAGCACATAAAGATCAGAGTGTTGGGGGGCCACCTTCCAAAGAAGACCACCTGCATCTATGACTGAAGCTCTAAATTTAAAACATCCACCCAAACCTCCGTATGTCTGCTCTTATCATTCTGTGGAGGAGAACCAGCACCAGAGCTTCCTTATCCAGAGAAATGTCTCGCTTATGAAGCTCTGAGGAAGCAGACGTGTCGGTGCTGGTGAGTCTATCAGTTCAGTAACTGTTTTCTGATCAGTGTCCACCGTGCTAGGCTATCTGGACTGTAACTAACACCCACGCAGAGTGGCTCGGGCAGCTGCTGGACTTGGGTTTAACCGGCTTTCAGAAATATAAACTCACCGTCTGTGTGTAGGAGGACACGCCCACCTTCCCACTGTGCAGGTACTGATACGCTTCAGTACTTTTATAGTTTTTCATTACTGAACCGTCTACACCTTCCGAGAGTACAGAGTAATTAAACATGTCTCCATAAGTAACCTCAGACCACCTTCTCATATCACCCACCCACTGTGTTATTAACCTCAGACCACCTTCTCATATCACCCACCCACTGTGTTATTAACCTCAGACCACCTTCTCATATCACCCACCCACTGAGGTATTAACCTCAGACCACCTTCTCATATCACCCACCTACTGAGGTATTAACCTCAGACCACCTTCTCATATCACCCACCCACTGTGTTATTAACCTCAGACCACCTTCTCATATCACCCACCCACTGTGTTATTAACCTCAGACCACCTTCTCATATCACCCACCCACTGTGTTATTAACCTCAGACCACCTTCTCATATCACCCACCCACTGTGTTATTAACCCCAGACCACCTTCTCATATCACCCACCCACTGTGTTATTAACCTCAGACCACCTTCTCATATCACCCACCCACTGTGTTATTAACCTCAGACCACCTTCTCATATCACCCACCCACTGTGTTATTAACCTCAGACCACCTTCTCATATCACCCACCCACTGAGGTATTAACCTCAGACCACCTTCTCATATCACCCACCCACTGTGTTATTAACCTCAGACCACCTTCTCATATCACCCACCCACTGAGTTATTAACCTCAGACCACTTTCTCATATCACCCACCCACTGTGTTATTAACCTCAGACCACCTTCTCATATCACCCACCCACTGTGTTATTAACCTCAGACCACCTTCTCATATCACCCACCCACTGTGTTTTTAACCTCGGAGGAGACAGTGTTGTCCCATTAGAACTTCTTACTGTCTCTCTGATCTCCTCCCATGTACCTGTATTCATTTTGGTTATCTGAGTGGAAGTTCTAACACAAAGGCGGAAGAAGCACATGCTTGAAAGTGGGTGTGGCCAAATACGGTGGATACAGTTCATGTTTTCTTCAGCTTAGCTTCTTTGTTTAGACCTTAGTTATAAACCCTGTAGATGAATGTCATAGTTCTATATTAATGTATAATAAACATATTATAAATATATAATAAACATATTGTGATAAAAACCTTAATTCCGTGTATAATAACTATATTAGAGTCTCTCTCTCTCTCTCTCTCTCTCTCTCTCTCTCTCTCTCTCTCTCTGAGGTTGCCATGCATTGGCACAATGTACCGCCGTGCAGTCTCAGTCGTGGAACCCACGTTCCTGTGTTTACATCGGAGCGCAGTTGTTTACAGTACAGGAGTGAAGCGCGGAGTAATGAGCGAGCTGGGGAGGCGGGAGGAGGGGGAGAGAGGGAAGGAACAGGCTGAAGAACAGCCCCGCTGCCTCCTGTTTGAGCTTCACACCCAGTGTGCATTACAGGTGGCAGCTGGAGCTCAGTGGGACGGTGGGTAATGAGGCAGCGCTAGCAACACCAGCTCGATCCAAACTCACACAAAAACACACCACAGCCCCGAGGAGGAGAGCCATTTACAGCACCTCCTGCCCTGCGCTGTTTACGTTCACGTTCACTTCACACTTCGCAGGACAAAAATATCAGATATTATTTCCCAGCATGCTCTGGAAGACGATAGGGAGAAGAAAGCAACAGCTACCAAGATGAAGGGTATGAGGAGACTCCAAAACAATGACCTGTTTGACCTCATAGCTCAATAAATAATCAATACTCAGCTCCTACACACGATCATACTGGTTAGATTATGCTTATGATTATTAATCAACTCAGTTATAATTTAATTATCCATTATGTAGCTCATTAAAGGCTAAGCACCACTTATGGAGGCTCCTGGTGATTTCACATTGTTTTAGAAACTAAAAATATATAAACATGACTTAAAATGAAATTCGCTGCTTACTTAGCTTTAAAATAGAAAAATTGTATTAAATTGCCATTTCACTTAGTCCTGAGACTTTAAGACCACCATATCACTTAGTCCTGAGACTTTTAGACCACCATATCACTTAGTCCTGACACTTTTGGACCACCATATCACTTAGTCCTGAGACTTTTAGACCACCATATCACTTAGTCCTGAGACTTTTGGACCAACATATCACTTAGTCCTGAGACTTTTACACCACCATATCACTTAGTCCTGACACTTTTGGACTACCATATCACTTAGTCCTGAGACTTTTAGACCATCATATCACTTAGTCCTGAGACTTTTAGACCACCATATCACTTAGTCCTGATACTTTTAGACCACCATGTCACTTAGTCCTGAGACTTTAAGACCACCATA
The DNA here is from genome assembly GCA_021613375.1 of Megaleporinus macrocephalus. NCBI lineage: Eukaryota > Metazoa > Chordata > Actinopteri > Characiformes > Anostomidae > Megaleporinus > Megaleporinus macrocephalus. The sequence goes on along the minus strand of CM038727.1, from coordinate 2,230,365 downwards.
ACACTTAGTCCTGAGACTTTTACACCACCATATCACTTAGTCCTGACACTTTTGGACCACCATATCACTTAGTCCTGATACTTTTAGACCATCATATCACTTAGTCCTGAGACTTTTAGACCACCATATCACTTAGTCCTGATACTTTTAGACCACCATGTCACTTAGTCCTGAGACTTTACGACCACCATATCACTTAGTCCTGAGACTTTTACACCACCATATCACTTAGTCCTGACACTTTTGGACCACCATATCACTTAGTCCTGATACTTTTAGACCATCATATCACTTAGTCCTGATACTTTTACATCACCATATCACTTAATCCTGAGACTTTTAGACCACCATATCACTTAGTCCTGATACTTTTAGACCATCATATCACTTAGTCCTGATACTTTTACACCACCATATCACTTAGTCCTGATACTTTTAGACCACCATATCACCTAGTCTTGATACTTTTAGACCACCATATCACTTAGTCCTGATACTTTTAGACCATCATATCACTTAGTCCTGAGACTTTTAGACCACCATATCACTTAGTCCTGATACTTTTAGACCACCATGTCACTTAGTCCTGAGACTTTAAGACCACCATATCACTTAGTCCTGAGACTTTTACACCACCATATCACTTAGTCCTGACACTTTTGGACCACCATATCACTTAGTCCTGATACTTTTAGACCATCATATCACTTAGTCCTGATACTTTTACATCACCATATCACTTAGTCCTGATACTTTTAGACCACCGTATCACTTAATCCTGAGACTTTTAGACCACCATATCACTTAGTCCTGATACTTTTAGACCATCATATCACTTAGTCCTGATACTTTTACACCACCATATCACTTAGTCCTGATACTTTTAGACCACCATATCACCTAGTCTTGATACTTTTAGACCACCATATCACTTAGTCCTGATACTTTTAGACCACCATATCACCTAGTCTTGATACTTTTAGACCACCACGGTGTAGGAGGAGTTTACTGTGTTTGACCGACGGTGTAGGAGGAGTTTACTGTAATTGACTGACGGTGTAGGAGGAGTTTACTGTGATTGACTGACGGTGTAGGAGGAGTTTACTGTGAAGGAGGAGTTTACTGTGTTTGACCGACGGTGTAGGAGGAGTTTACTGTAATTGACTGACGGTGTAGGAGGAGTTTACTGTGATTGACTGACGGTGTAGGAGGAGTTTACTGTGAAGGAGGAGTTTACTGTGATTGGCTGACAGAGTAGGAGGAGTTTACTGTGACTGACCACCATTTCACTTAGTCCTGAGACTTTTAGTCAAACCACACCCACAACAGCAGCTCCTCCTGAGTGTAAACAGTATCTAGCTAAATAACCAACATTATTCATGACAACAGCCTAGCAACCAGCCTAGCAACCAGCCCAGCAAGCAGCCACACTCAGATATAGAGGTACAGTTATTGTAGTAGATATGATTAAAGTGACTCAGCTACGTTAGCTTAGCATAAGCACCACACTTAGCAAGTGAAGCTAACGTTAGCTAACATCAGCTAAAGCAGGCTCAGTAACTGAGCTTACCTGGTTTACCTCCACGTACACGAAGGCTCTTGAACTCCTCTCACTGGTTTCCTTACACACCCATATTGTTGGAACAGTGCCAGACTTAAGCGATGATCTACAGACTGAGATGATCTACAGATGACGGAGTGAAAAAGTTAACAGGTTTAGTCCATTTTCTGGAGGGTCTTTGGGTCATGGACGGGGGTCCACTGTACATCCAATTACTGCAGCCAAAAACAACAACACCTTTCCGTCAGTGTTTATTACTGTAAGTACGTCTTCTAGCGTTGTTGTCCACCATCTACGCTCCACACGACGCCTACGGCAGTTTCCGGACAGCGTGGGTGGGGCTAAACGACCATATTTCTCGATTTTAGGAGTTAGGATCTCAGACTCGCTGGATTTATGGGTTTAACATTTTAATTTTGGCTGCTGCTTAGCCTTTAAACTGTTCCTCAGCTTCATAGATTCAATCACTGTTGACCTGCACGTTGACCACAGGCTGGTATTTTTAGCCGTGCTGTTCTACTGAAGGTGATGAATCTAAATAAAGTAATATTCTGAGCTGAATCTGAGACTCTGGTCTGGAACCCATCCATAAGGCTTCACAAACAAGGCCTCTGTTTTCGGTCTGGCAGCAGAAACCCCTTGGTGCTTGCTAAAGGCTGGTCGCTCTAACCGTCCCGATCAGTCGTTTTTTTTAATATAATGCCATGTAGCTCCGTTTCCACTGATCCCGTCCCATCGTTCATCAGGGGATGTTGATCGGACCATCAAAAAAGTAGAGAAAATCAAATATTATTTATTTATTTATGTATTTATTAATAAGCCGACAGTTGCCCGGCCAAAAAAAAAAAAGAAACCAAGTTCAACACATATTCCCCGCCGGGCGTCCAGGTGCTAAAGGAGCCCTCACTAAGACTCCAGACCCCCTCAGAAGACAAAGTCAGTCAAATAAATCAATCACTGATTGCCAAGTTTGCTTCCAACTTTTGCACTGACACAGTTTTCGGGCTGTGTGTTGGTCGGCTAGTTGGTTTGTTATGCACAGGCGCTGAAGCTGAGCTGGCCGTGTTTCTTACAGACCCCTGGAAAGAAACTACGGTTTAACCCTTTGATGCACAAGCTAAGCAAAGCCTTTGTAATGCACAACGTGGGACCCGTATTCATTTACTGTGTTACTGTATGAACTGCTGGGTGTCTCTTTGGTAAATCTATTCAAACCAGTTTATTGTTTAATGTTCCAAGTGTTCATTACAAATTTTATTTTCTTAAAAAAGTTTTACTCCTATTTATGAACCAAACCAGTTTCCAAGCGAACTGGTTCTGAGAACCAGCCTGAGAAGTTGGCTGGCTTGAAAACCAGTTAAAACCTAATATTGAGTTTACTGTGATTATGTAGGAGGAGTTTACTGTGATTGACTGACTGTGTAGGAGGAGTTTACTGTGATTGGCTGACTGTATAGGAGGAGTTTACTGTGATTGGCTGACAGTGTAGGAGGAGTTTACTGTGATTGGCTGACAGTTTAGGAGGAGTTTACTATGACTGACAGCATTGGAGGAGTTTACTGTGACTGACTGACAATGTAGGAGGAGTTTACGGTGATTGACCGACAGTTTAGGAGGAGTTTACTGTGATTGACTGACAATGTAGGAGGAGTTTACTGTGACTGACTGGCAATGTAGGAGGAGTTTACTGTGATTGACTGACAATGTAGGAGGAGTTTACTGTGATTGACTGACAGCGTTGGAGGAGTTTACTGTGACTGACTGGCAATGTAGGAGGAGTTTACTGTGATTGACTGACAATGTAGGAGGAGTTTACTTTGATTG
>CM038727.1:2156980-2221980 GCA_021613375.1 Megaleporinus macrocephalus | reverse complement strand
CACTAAACCCTAACTCCTACTTTTACACTAAACCCTAACTCCTACATTTACACTAAACCCTAACTCCTACATTTACACTAAACACTAACTCCTACATTTACACTAAACCCTAACTCCTACATTTACACTAAACCCTAACTCCTACATTAACACTAAACCCTAACTCCCACATTTACACTAAAAACTAACTCCTACATTTACACTAAACCCTAACTCCTACATTTACACTAAACCCTAACTCCTACATTTACACTAAACCCTAACCCCTACATTTACACTAAACCCTAACCCCTACATTTACACTAAACCCTAACTCCTACATTTACACTAAACCCTAACTCCTACATTTACACTAAACCCTAACCCCTACATTTACACTAAACCCTAACTCCTACATTTACAATAAAACCTAACTCCTACATTTACACTAACCCTAACTCCTACATTTACACTAAACCCTAACCCTACACTTACACTAAACCCTAACTCCTACATTTACATTAAACACTAACCCCTACATTTACACTAAACCCTAACCCCTACATTTACACTAAACACTTAACTCCTACATTAACACTAAACACTAACCCCTACATTTACACTAAACCCTAACCCCTACATTTACACTAAACCCTAACTCCTACATTTACACTAAACCCTAACTCCAACATTTACAATAAAAAACAAACCCCTACATTTACACTAAACACTAACTCCTATATTTACACTAAAACCTAACCCCTACATTTACACTAAACCCTAACTCCTACATTTACACTAAACCCTAACCCCTACATTTACAATAAAACCCTAACCCCTACATTTACACTAAACCCTGACTCCTACATTTACACTAAACACTAACCCCTACATTTACACTAAACCCTAACCCCTACATTTACACTAAACCCTGACCCCTACATTTACAATAAACCCTAACCCCTACATTTACACTAAACCCTAACTCCTACATGTACACTAAACACTAACTCCTACATTTACACTAAACACTAACTCCTACATTTACACTAAACACTAACCCCTACATTTACACTAAACCCTAACTCCTACATTTACACTAAACACTAACTCCTATATTTACACTAAACCCTAACTCCTACATTTACACTAAACACTAACTCCTACATTTACACTAAACACTAACTCCTACATTTACACTAAACACTAACCCCTACATTTACACTAAACCCTAACTTCTACATTTACACTAAACCCTAACTCCTACATTTACACTAAACACTAACTCCTACATTTACACTAAACCCTAACTCCTACTTTTACACTAAACCCTAACTCCTACATTTACACTAAACCCTAACTCCTACATTTACACTAAACCCTAACTCCTACATTTACACTAAACACTAACTCCTACATTTACACTAAACCCTAACTCCTACATTTACACTAAACCCTAACTCCTACATTTACACTAAACCCTAACTCCTACATTTACACTAAACACTAACCCATACATTTACACTAAACACTAACCCCTACATTTACACTAAACCCTAACTTCTACATGTACACTAAACCCTAACTCCTACATTTACACTAAACACTAACTCCTACATTTACACTAAACCCTAACTCCTACTTTTACACTAAACCCCAACTCCTACATTTACACTAAACCCTAACTCCTACATTTACACTAAACACTAACTCCTACATTTACACTAAACCCTAACTCCTACATTTACACTAAACCCTAACTCCTACATTTACACTAAACCCTAACTCCCACATTTACACTAAAAACTAACTCCTACATTTACACTAAACCCTAACTCCTACATTTACACTAAACCCTAACTCCTACATTTACACTAAACCCTAACCCCTACATTTACACTAAACCCTAACTCCTACATTTACACTAAACCCTAACTCCTACATTTACACTAAACCCTAACTCCTACATTTACACTAAACCCTGACCCCTACATTTACACTAAACCCTAACTCCTACATTTACAATAAACCCTAACTCCTACATTTACACTAAACCCTAACTCCTACATTTACACTAAACCCTAACCCTACACTTACACTAAACCCTAACTCCTACATTTACATTAAACACTAACCCCTACATTTACACTAAACCCTAACCCCTACATTTACACTAAACACTTAACTCCTACATTAACACTAAACACTAACCCCTACATTTACACTAAACCCTAACCCCTACATTTACACTAAACCCTAACTCCTACATTTACACTAAACCCTAACCCCTACATTTACAATAAACCCTAACCCCTACATTTACACTAAACCCTAACCCCTACATTTACAATAAACCCTAACCCCTACATTTACACTAAACCCTAACTCCTACATTTACACTAAACACTAACTCCTACATTTACACTAAACCCTAACTCCTACATTTACACTACACCCTAACTCCTACATTTACACTAAACCCTAACCCCTACATTTACAATAAACCCTAACCCCTACATTTACACTAAACCCTAACCCCTACATTTACAATAAACCCTAACCCCTACATTTACACTAAACACTACTCCTACATTTACACTAAACACTAACTCCTACATTTACACTAAACCCTAACTCCTACATTTACACTAAACCCTAACTCCTACATTTACACTAAACACTAACTCCTACATTTACACTAAACCCTAACTCCTACATTTACACTAAACACTAACTCCTACATTTACACTAAACACTAACTCCTACATTTACACTAAACACTAACCCCTACATTTACACTAAACCCTAACTTCTACATTTACACTAAACCCTAACTCCTACATTTACACTAAACCCTAACTCCTACATTTACACTAAACCCTAACTCCTACTTTTACACTAAACACTAACTCCTACATTTACACTAAACCCTAACTCCTACATTTACACTAAACCCTAACTCCCACATTTACACTAAACACTAACTCCTACATTTACACTAAACCCTAACTCCTACATTTACACTAAACCCTAACTCCTACATTTACACTAAACTCTAACTCCTACATTTACACTAAACCCTAACTCCCACATTTACACTAAACACTAACTCCTACATTTACACTAAACCCTAACTCCTACATTTACACTAAACCCTAACCCCTACATTTACACTAAACACTAACTCCTACATTTACACTAAACCCTAACCCTACGTTTACACTAAACCCTAACCCTACATTTACACTAAACCCTAACTCCTACATTTATACTAAACACTAACTCCTACATTTACACTAAACCCTAACTCCTACATTTACACTAAACAGTAACCCCTACATTTACACTAAACACTAACCCCTACATTTACACTAAACCCTAACTCCTACATTTACACTAAACACTAACCCCTACATTTACACTAAACACTAACTCCTACATTTACACTAAACCCTAACTCCTATATTTACACTAAACCCTAACTCCTACATTTACACTAAACCCTAACCTCTAAATTTACAATAAACCCTAACCCCTACATTTACAAAAAACCCTAACTCCTACATTTACACTAAACACTAACTCCTACATTTACACTAAACCCTAACTCCTACATTTACACTAAACCCTAACTCCTACATTTACACTAAACCCTAACTCCTACATTTACAATAAACCCTAACTCCTACATTTACACTAAACCCTAACTTCTACATTTACACTAAACCCTAACCCCTACATTTACAATAAACCCTAACCCCTACATTTACACTAAACCCTAACCCCTACATTTACAATAAACCCTAACCCCTACATTTACACTAAACCCTAACTCCTACATTTACACTAAACCCTAACTCCTACATTTACAATAAACCCTAACTCCTACATTTACACTAAACCCTAACTTCTACATTTACACTAAACCCTAACCCCTACATTTACAATAAACCCTAACCCCTACATTTACACTAAACCCTAACCCCTTCATTTACAATAAACCCTAACTCCTACATTTACACTAAACCCTAACTCCTACATTTACACTAAACACTAACTCCTACATTTACACTAAACCCTAACTCCTACATTTACACTAAACCCTAACTCCTACATTTACACTAAACACTAACTCCTACATTTACAATAAACCCTAACCCCTACATTTACACTAAACCCTAACTCCTACATTTACACTAAACACTAACTCCTACATTTACACTAAACCCTAACTCCTACATTTACACTAAACACTAACTCCTACATTTACACTAAACCCTAACTCCTACATTTACACTAAACACTAACTCCTACATTTACACTAAACCCTAACTCCTACATTTACACTAAACACTAACCCCTACATTTACACTAAACCCTAACTCCTACATTTACACTAAACACTAACCCCTACATTTACACTAAACCCTAACCCCTACATTTACACTAAACCCTAACTCCTACATTTACACTAAACACTAACCCCTACATTTACACTAAACACTAACCTCTACATTTACACTAAACCCTAACTCCTACATTTACACTAAACCCTAACTCCTACATTTACACTAAACCCTAACCTCTAAATTTACAATAAACCCTAACCCCTACATTTACAAAAAACCCTAACTCCTACATTTACACTAAACACTAACTCCTACATTTACACTAAACCCTAACTCCTACATTTACACTAAACCCTAACTCCTACATTTACACTAAACCCTAACTCCTACATTTACAATAAACCCTAACTCCTACATTTACACTAAACCCTAACTTCTACATTTACACTAAACCCTAACCCCTACATTTACAATAAACCCTAACCCCTACATTTACACTAAACCCTAACCCCTACATTTACAATAAACCCTAACCCCTACATTTACACTAAACCCTAACTCCTACATTTACACTAAACACTAACCCCTACATTTACACTAAACACTAACTCCTACATTTACACTAAACCCTAACTCCTACATTTACACTAAACCCTAACTCCTACATTTACACTAAACCCTAACCTCTAAATTTACAATAAACCCTAACCCCTACATTTACAAAAAACCCTAACTTCTACATTTACACTAAACACTTAACTCCTACATTTACACTAAACCCTAACTCCTACATTTACACTAAACCCTAACCTCTAAATTTACAATAAACCCTAACCCCTACATTTACAAAAAACCCTAACCCCTACATTTACACTAAACCCTAACTCCTACATTTACACTAAACCCTAACCCCTACATTTACACTAAACCCTAACTCCTACATTTACACTAAACCCTAACTCCTACATTTACACTAAACCCTAACTCCTACATTTACACTAAACCCTGACCCCTACATTTACACTAAACCCTAACTCCTACATTTACAATAAACCCTAACTCCTACATTTACACTAAACCCTAACTCCTACATTTACACTAAACCCTAACCCTACACTTACACTAAACCCTAACTCCTACATTTACATTAAACACTAACCCTACATTTACACTAAACCCTAACCCCTACATTTACACTAAACACTTAACTCCTACATTAACACTAAACACTAACCCCTACATTTACACTAAACCCTAACCCCTACATTTACACTAAACCCTAACTCCTACATTTACACTAAACCCTAACCCCTACATTTACAATAAACCCTAACCCCTACATTTACACTAAACCCTAACCCCTACATTTACAATAAACCCTAACCCCTACATTTACACTAAACCCTAACTCCTACATTTACACTAAACACTAACTCCTACATTTACACTAAACCCTAACTCCTACATTTACACTACACCCTAACTCCTACATTTACACTAAACCCTAACCCTACATTTACACTAAACCCTAACCCCTACATTTACACTAAACCCTAACCCTACATTTACACTAAACCCTAGCCCTACATTTACACTAAACCCTAACTCCTACATTTATACTAAACACTAACTCCTACATTTACACTAAACCCTAACTCCTACATTTACACTAAACCCTAACTCCTACATTTACACTAAACACTAACTCCTACATTTACACTAAACCCTAACTCCTACATTTACACTAAACACTAACTCCTACATTTACACTAAACACTAACTCCTACATTTACACTAAACACTAACCCCTACATTTACACTAAACCCTAACTTCTACATTTACACTAAACCCTAACTCCTACATTTACACTAAACCCTAACTCCTACATTTACACTAAACCCTAACTCCTACTTTTACACTAAACACTAACTCCTACATTTACACTAAACCCTAACTCCTACATTTACACTAAACCCTAACTCCCTACATTTACACTAAACACTAACTCCTACATTTACACTAAACCCTAACTCCTACATTTACACTAAACCCTAACTCCTACATTTACACTAAACTCTAACTCCTACATTTACACTAAACCCTAACTCCCACATTTACACTAAACACTAACTCCTACATTTACACTAAACCCTAACTCCTACATTTACACTAAACCCTAACCCCTACATTTACACTAAACCCTAACTCCTACATTTACAATAAACCCTAACTCCTACGTTTACACTAAACCCTAACCCCTACATTTACACTAAACCCTAACTCCTACATTTACACTAAACACTAACCCCTACATTTACACTAAACCCTAAACTCCTACATTTACACTAAACACTAACCCCTACATTTACACTAAACCCTAACTCCTACATTTACACTAAACCCTAACTCCTACATTTACACTAAACACTAACCCTACATTTACACTAAACACTAACTCCTACATTTACACTAAACCCTAACTCCTACATTTACACTAAACCCTAACTCCTACATTTACACTAAACCCTAACCTCTAAATTTACAATAAACCCTAACCCCTACATTTACAAAAAACCCTAACTCCTACATTTACACTAAACACTAACTCCTACATTTACACTAAACCCTAACTCCTACATTTACACTAAACCCTAACTCCTACATTTACACTAAACCCTAACTCCTACATTTACAATAAACCCTAACTCCTACATTTACACTAAACCCTAACTTCTACATTTACACTAAACCCTAACCCCTACATTTACAATAAACCCTAACCCCTACATTTACACTAAACCCTAACCCCTACATTTACAATAAACCCTAACCCCTACATTTACACTAAACCCTAACTCCTACATTTACACTAAACCCTAACTCCTACATTTACAATAAACCCCTAACTCCTACATTTACACTAAACCCTAACTTCTACATTTACACTAAACCCTAACCCCTACATTTACAATAAACCCTAACCCCTACATTTACACTAAACCCTAACCCCTTCATTTACAATAAACCCTAACCCCTACATTTACACTAAACCCTAACTCCTACATTTACACTAAACACTAACTCCTACATTTACACTAAACCCTAACTCCTACATTTACACTAAACCCTAACTCCTACATTTACACTAAACACTAACTCCTACATTTACAATAAACCCTAACCCCTACATTTACACTAAACCCTAACTCCTACATTTACACTAAACACTAACTCCTACATTTACACTAAACCCTAACTCCTACATTTACACTAAACACTAACTCCTACATTTACACTAAACCCTAACTCCTACATTTACACTAAACACTAACTCCTACATTTACACTAAACCCTAACTCCTACATTTACACTAAACACTAACCCCTACATTTACACTAAACCCTAACTCCTACATTTACACTAAACACTAACCCCTACATTTACACTAAACCCTAACCCCTACATTTACACTAAACCCTAACTCCTACATTTACACTAAACACTAACCCCTACATTTACACTAAACACTAACTCCTACATTTACACTAAACCCTAACTCCTACATTTACACTAAACCCTAACTCCTACATTTACACTAAACCCTAACCTCTAAATTTACACTAAACCCTAACCCCTACATTCACACTAAACCCTAACTCCTACATTTACACTAAACACTAACTCCTACATTTACACTAAACCCTAACTCCTACATTTACACTAAACCCTAACTCCTACATTTACACTAAACCCTAACTCCTACATTTACACTAAACCCTAACTCCTACATTTACACTAAACCCTAACTTCTACATTTACACTAAACCCTAACCCTACATTTACAATAAACCCTAACCCCTACATTTACACTAAACCCTAACCCCTACATTTACAATAAACCCTAACCCCTACATTTACACTAAACCCTAACTCCTACATTTACACTAAACACTAACTCCTACATTTACACTAAACACTAACTCCTACATTTACACTAAACCCTAACTCCTACATTTACACTAAACCCTAACTCCTACATTTACAACTAAACCCTAACCTCTAAATTTACAATAAACCCTAACCCCTACATTTACAAAAAACCCTAACTTCTACATTTACACTAAACACTTAACTCCTACATTTACACTAAACCCTAACTCCTACATTTACACTAAACCCTAACCTCTAAATTTACAATAAACCCTAACCCCTACATTTACAAAAAACCCTAACCCCTACATTTACACTAAACACTTAACTCCTACATTAACACTAAACACTAACCCCTACATTTACACTAAACCCTAACCCCTACATTTACACTAAACCCTAACTCCTACATTTACAATAAACACTAACTCCTACATTTACACTAAACCCTAACTCCTACATTTACACTAAACCCTAACTCCTACATTTACACTAAACCCTAACTCCTACATTTACAATAAACCCTAACTCCTACATTTACACTAAACCCTAACTTCTACATTTACACTAAACCCTAACCCCTACATTTACAATAAACCCTAACCCCTACATTTACACTAAACCCTAACTCCTACATTTACACTAAACCCTAACCCTACATTTACACTAAACCCTAACTCCTACATTTACACTAAACACTAACTCCTACATTTACACTAAACCCTAACTCCTACATTTACACTAAACCCTAACTCCTACATTTACACTAAACACTAACTCCTACATTTACACTAAACCCTAACTCCTACATTTACACTAAACCCCTAACTCCTACATTTACACTAAACCCTAACTCCTACATTTACACTAAACACTAACTCCTACATTTACACTAAACCCTAACTCCTACATTTACACTAAACCCTAAGCTCTACATTTACACTAAACCCTAACCCCTACATTTACACTAAAAACTAACTCCTACATTTACACTAAACCCTAACTCCTACATTTACACTAAACCCTAACTCCTACATTTACACTAAACCCTAACTCCTACATTTACACTAAACCCTAACTCCTACATTTACACTAAACCCTAACTCCTACATTTACACTAAACCCTAACTCCTACATTTACACTAAACCCTAACCCCTACATTTACACTAAACCCTAACTCCTACATTTACAATAAACCCTAACTCCTACATTTACACTAAACCCTAACTCCTACATTTACACTAAACCCTAACCCTACACTTACACTAAACCCTAACTCCTACATTTACATTAAACACTAACCCCTATATTTACACTAAACCCTAACCCCTACATTTACACTAAACACTTAACTCCTACATTAACACTAAACACTAACCCCTACATTTACACTAAACCCTAACCCCTACATTTACACTAAACCCTAACTCCTACATTTACACTAAACCCTAACCCCTACATTTACAATAAACCCTAACCCCTACATTTACACTAAACCCTAACCCTTACATTTACAATAACCCTAACCCCTACATTTACACTAAACACTAACTCCTACATTTACACTAAACACTAACTCCTACATTTACACTAAACCCTAACTCCTACATTTACACTACACCCTAACTCCTACATTTACACTAAACCCTAACCCCTACATTTACAATAAACCCTAACCCCTACATTTACACTAAACCCTAACCCCTACATTTACAATAAACCCTAACCCCTACATTTACACTAAACCCTAACTCCTACATTTACACTAAACACTAACTCCTACATTTACACTAAACCCTAACTCCTACATTTACACTAAACCCTAACTCCTACATTTACACTAAACACTAACTCCTACATTTACACTAAACCCTAACTCCTACATTTACAGTAAACACTAACTCCTACATTTACACTAAACACTAACTCCTACATTTACACTAAACACTAACCCCTACATTTACACTAAACCCTAACTTCTACATTTACACTAAACCCTAACTCCTACATTTACACTAAACCCTAACTCCTACATTTACACTAAACCCTAACTCCTACTTTTACACTAAACACTAACTCCTACATTTACACTAAACCCTAACTCCTACATTTACACTAAACCCTAACTCCCTACATTTACACTAAACACTAACTCCTACATTTACACTAAACCCTAACTCCTACATTTACACTAAACCCTAACTCCTACATTTACACTAAACTCTAACTCCTACATTTACACTAAACCCTAACTCCCACATTTACACTAAACACTAACTCCTACATTTACACTAAACCCTAACTCCTACATTTACACTAAACCCTAACCCCTACATTTACACTAAACCCTAACTCCTACATTTACAATAAACCCTAACTCCTACAGTTACACTAAACCCTAACCCCTACATTTACACTAAACCCTAACTCCTACATTTACACTAAACACTAACCCCTACATTTACACTAAACCCTAACTCCTACATTTACACTAAACACTAACCCCTACATTTACACTAAACCCTAACCCCTACATTTACACTAAACCCTAACTCCTACATTTACACTAAACACTAACCCCTACATTTACACTAAACACTAACTCCTACATTTACACTAAACCCTAACTCCTACATTTACACTAAACCCTAACTCCTACATTTACACTAAACCCTAACCTCTAAATTTACAATAAACCCTAACCCCTACATTTACAAAAAACCCTAACTCCTACATTTACACTAAACACTAACTCCTACATTTACACTAAACCCTAACTCCTACATTTACACTAAACCCTAACTCCTACATTTACACTAAACCCTAACTCCTACATTTACAATAAACCCTAACTCCTACATTTACACTAAACCCTAACTTCTACATTTACACTAAACCCTAACCCCTACATTTACAATAAACCCTAACCCCTACATTTACACTAAACCCTAACCCCTACATTTACAATAAACCCTAACCCCTACATTTACACTAAACCCTAACTCCTACATTTACACTAAACCCTAACTCCTACATTTACAATAAACCCTAACTCCTACATTTACACTAAACCCTAACTCTACATTTACACTAAACCCTAACCCCTACATTTACAATAAACCCTAACCCCTACATTTACACTAAACCCTAACCCCTACATTTACAATAAACCCTAACCCCTACATTTACACTAAACCCTAACTCCTACATTTACACTAAACACTAACTCCTACATTTACACTAAACCCTAACTCCTACATTTACACTAAACCCTAACTCCTACATTTACACTAAACACTAACTCCTACATTTACAATAAACCCTAACCCCTACATTTACACTAAACCCTAACTCCTACATTTACACTAAACACTAACTCCTACATTTACACTAAACCCTAACTCCTACATTTACACTAAACACTAACTCCTACATTTACACTAAACCCTAACTCCTACATTTACACTAAACACTAACTCCTACATTTACACTAAACCCTAACTCCTACATTTACACTAAACACTAACCCCTACATTTACACTAAACCCTAACTCCTACATTTACACTAAACACTAACCCCTACATTTACACTAAACCCTAACCCCTACATTTACACTAAACCCTAACTCCTACATTTACACTAAACACTAACCCCTACATTTACACTAAACACTAACTCCTACATTTACACTAAACCCTAACTCCTACATTTACACTAAACCCTAACTCCTACATTTACACTAAACCCTAACCTCTAAATTTACAATAAACCCTAACCCCTACATTTACAAAAAACCCTAACTCCTACATTTACACTAAACACTAACTCCTACATTTACACTAAACCCTAACTCCTACATTTACACTAAACCCTAACTCCTACATTTACACTAAACCCTAACTCCTACATTTACAATAAACCCTAACTCCTACATTTACACTAAACCCTAACTTCTACATTTACACTAAACCCTAACCCCTACATTTACAATAAACCCTAACCCCTACATTTACACTAAACCCTAACCCCTACATTTACAATAAACCCTAACCCCTACATTTACACTAAACCCTAACTCCTACATTTACACTAAACACTAACTCCTACATTTACACTAAACCCTAACTCCTACATTTACACTAAACCCTAACTCCTACATTTACACTAAACACTAACTCCTACATTTACAATAAACCCTAACCCCTACATTTACACTAAACCCTAACTCCTACATTTACACTAAACACTAACTCCTACATTTACACTAAACCCTAACTCCTACATTTACACTAAACACTAACTCCTACATTTACACTAAACCCTAACTCCTACATTTACACTAAACACTAACTCCTACATTTACACTAAACCCTAACTTCTACATTTACACTAAACCCTAACTCCTACATTTACACTAAACCCTAACTCCTACATTTACACTAAACCCTAACTCCTACTTTTACACTAAACACTAACTCCTACATTTACACTAAACCCTAACTCCTACATTTACACTAAACCCTAACTCCTACATTTACACTAAACACTAACTCCTACATTTACACTAAACACTAACTCCTACATTTACACTAAACCCTAACTCCTACATTTACAATAAACCCTAACTCCTACATTTACACTAAACCCTAACCCCTACATTTACACTAAACCCTAACTCCTACATTTACACTAAACACTAACCCCTACATTTACACTAAACCCTAACTCCTACATTTACACTAAACCCTAACTCCTACATTTACACTAAACCCTAACCCCTACATTTACACTAAACCCTAACTCCTACATTTACAATAAACCCTAACTCCTACATTTACACTAAACCCTAACCCCTACATTTACACTAAACCCTAACCCCTACATTTACACTAAACACTAACCCCTACATTTACACTAAACCCTAACTCCTACATTTACACTAAACACACTAAACCCTACATTTACACTAAACCCTAAGCCCTACATTTACACTAAACCCTAACTCCTACATTTACACTAAACACTAACCCCTACATTTACACTAAACACTAAGTCCTACATTTACACTAAACCCTAACTCCTACATTTACACTAAACACTAACTCCTACATTTACACTAAACCCTAACTCCTACATTTACAATAAACCCTAACTCCTACATTTACACTAAACCCTAACTCCTACATTTACACTAAACCCTAACCCCTACATTTACAATAAACCCTAACCCCTACATTTACACTAAACCCTAACCCCTACATTTACACTAAACCCTAACTCCTACATTTACACTAAACCCTAACTCCTACATTTACACTAAACACTAACCCCTACATTTACACTAAACCCTAACTCCTACATTTACACTAAACCCTAACTCCTACATTTACACTAAACCCTAACCCCTACATTTACACTAAACCCTAACTCCTACATTTACAATAAACCCTAACTCCTACATTTACACTAAACCCTAACCCCTACATTTACACTAAACCCTAACCCCTACATTTACACTAAACACTAACCCCTATATTTACACTAAACACTAACCCCTACATTTACACTAAACCCTAACTCCTACATTTACACTAAACACACTAACCCCTACATTTACACTAAACCCTAACTCCTACATTTACACTAAACCCTAACTCCTACATTTACACTAAACACTAACTCCTACATTTACACTAAACCCTAACTCCTACATTTACACTAAACCCTAACTCCTACATTTACACTAAACCCTAACCCCTACATTTACACTAAACCCTAACTCCTACATTTACACTAAACCCTAACTCCTACATTTACACTAAACCCTAACTCCTACATTTACACTAAACCCTAACTCCTACATTTACAATAAACCCTAACTCCTACATTTACACTAAACCCTAACTTCTACATTTACACTAAACCCTAACCCCTACATTTACAATAAACCCTAACCCTACATTTACACTAAACCCTAACCCCTACATTTACAATAAACCCTAACCCCTACATTTACACTAAACCCTAACTCCTACATTTACACTAAACACTAACTCCTACATTTACACTAAACCCTATTTCCTACATTTACACTAAACCCTAACCTCCTACATTTACACTAAACACTAACTCCTACATTTACAATAAACCCTAACCCCTACATTTACACTAAACCCTAACTCCTACATTTACACTAAACACTAACTCCTACATTTACACTAAACCCTAACTCCTACATTTACACTAAACACTAACTCCTACATTTACACTAAACACTAACTCCTACATTTACACTAAACCCTAACTCTACATTTACACTAAACCCTAACTCCTACATTTACACTAAACCCTAACTCCTACATTTACACTAAACCCTAACTCCTACATTTACACTAAACCCTAACTCCTACTTTTACACTAAACACTAACTCCTACATTTACACTAAACCCTAACTCCTACATTTACACTAAACACTAACTCCTACATTTACACTAAACCCTAAACTCTACATTTACACTAAACACTAACTCCTACATTTACACTAAACCCTAACCCCTACATTTACACTAAACACTAACCCCTACATTTACACTAAACCCTAAACTCTACATTTACACTAAACACTAACTCCTACATTTACACTAAACCCTACAGTTACAATAAACCCTAACTCCTACATTTACACTAAACCCTAACCCCTACATTTACACTAAACCCTAACTCCTACATTTACACTAAACACTAACCCCTACATTTACACTAAACCCTAACTCCTACATTTACACTAAACCCTAACCCTACATTTACACTAAACACTAACTCCTACATTTACACTAAACCCTAACCCCTACATTTACACTAAACCCTAACCCCTACATTTACACTAAACACTAACTCCTACATTTACACTAAACCCTAACCCCTACATTTACACTAAACCCTAACCCCTACATTTACACTAAACCCTAACTCCTACATTTACACTAAACCCTAACCCCTACATTTACACTAAATCCTAACCTCTACATTTCGACCTGGTGTGGTTGAACAGTCGGTATAAATGATAAACATATTTGGTTAAGCTGGTCACGCGGTGAAGCTCTGATCGGTACCTGTTTTGGGCTCCACAGAGAAGTACGGCTGCCCATGTATGATGCTGTACACGACTCTGGCGCTGTGGCCATATGTGGGGTCATCTGCGTCCGTCGCCGCCACCTGGACCACCGTAGTGCCTTGGAGAAGGAAGAGAGGGAAAGAAACAACACTTGAGTGTTACCATGGCGATGCAGCATGCTCTCCCTGCGCTGAGCGAATGTGATGCTGAGCGGACTGTGGCATTTGCGTGTCATCTACACTTCGGCGCTGCCATCTCAGGACAAAGAGCGCTCCTGCCCCGCCGCCTCCGCGGGGGGCTCATGTTTGCTGATCCGAGGTTCTCTGTGTTGGGCTGATCATGCAATTAGCCACGCTCCCCCAACATGAGCCTAACCTGGGAGTAATAACCCAACAGCTTCCTCCTCCTGACGCGAAGCCCGTTTATGTTTACATATTTCAGCTTGATAGCTGCGCTGAGCTGCACCCGCCTCCGACTGCGGCGCATCAACGAGACGGTCGCATTAAAAGTGGCTGATATTTTATTTTACGGTAAATCTCCCCCCCCCCTCCTAAAACTGAGCTTGTAGTTTACAGGCTTTCACCGAATGAACTGACCGTGAAAAAAGAAGGCGTGAATCCTCGACTTCTGTCGTAAAGCACTGTCACTGGGCCGGACCACCTGCAGATTTGTGGACCTGGAAACATAGCCCACTCTGAAAGGCCCATTATGAGCTAAATGTGATTCATTTTCCTAAACAAACAGGCGCAGAGGGAGCCAAGTCCCGGCCTGAGCCTGGCTCTTATAGACTGGCTGTTAAACCAGACAAGGAGGAAGATTAAAGTCCTGTTTAGTTTGTGTTTAACAAACTTTGCACTCTGGAAAATGGCATAAGGTGGAACATGTCAAACTCAGTAGATCACAGGAGCAGCAGACACCAGCCTCCAAGTAGAGGAGAATATCCAGCCTCTCAAGAATCTGAAAGAATAATTAGGGATTTTTGTGGCTGCAGTCGGGCTGTATGTGGTTCGGCTTGGTCGAGACTTGGGCCAAGTCAAATGGACCAAACACAACCCAAACTTTAACATATATTTTTTATGACAGCCCACCGCCCCCCGATATCATAGCCTATAAGACCCAATAGCATAGCCCACCACTCTAATATCAAAGCCTACAGGACCTGATATAATAGCCCACCGCCACCGATATCTCAGCCCACAAACCCCGATATAACAGCCCAGCAGTCTGATATCACAGCCCACCAGCCCAAAATCAAAGCCCACTACCCCAATATCATAACCCACCACCTCAATATCATAGCCCACCACCCCAATATCAAAGCCTACAGGACCCAATATCATAGCCCACCACCCCAATATCATAGCCCACCACCCCAATATCATAGCCTACCACACCAATATCATAGCCCACCACCCCAATATCATAGCCCACCACCCCAATATCATAGCCTACAGGACCCAATATCATAGCCTACCACCCCAATATCAAAGCCCACTACCCCAATATCATAACCCACCACCTCAATATCATAGCCCACCACCCCAATATCAAAGCCTACAGGACCCAATATCATAGCCCACCACCCCAATATCATAGCCTACAGGACCCAATATCATAGCCCACCACCCCAATATCATAGCCCACCACCCCAATATCATAGCCTACCACACCAATATCATAGCCTACCACCCCAATATCATAGCCTACCACCCCAATATCATAGCCTACCACCCCAATATCATAGCCTACCACACCAATATCATAGCCCACCACCCCAATATCAAAGCCCACTACCCCAATATCATAGCCCACTACCCCAATATCAAAGCCTACAGGACCCAATATCATAACCCACCACCCCAATATCATAATCCACCACCCCAATATCATAACCCACCACCCCAATATCATAGCCCACCATCCCCAATATCATAGCTCACCCCCCAATATCATAGCCTACAGGACCTGATATCACAGCCCACCATCCCCAATATCATAGCCCACCATCCCCGATATCATGGCCCCCGTCCCAACATCACAGTCCTCCACCCAATATCATAGTCCAGCGCCCCCACCACCCCTGATACCACAGTCCACTAAGCCCAGTTGACCATACACTACAGAGGCGGGAGATATACATGAGGGTATATCCCTTTAAGAACACCCCCCCCTCCCCCAGAGTGAACCCCATTGAGATGCATATACTTAGTCCATCAAAGCGAAGCTGATGATTTAATAAACAGGCCAGCTTGTTTTGTGCACCTGTCAACATCGCCGAATGACATCAAGGGCTCACGTTTAGCTCCGTCAGAATAAATCAGACAAGCTCTAACTCTTATAAACAGACTCCAATCAGGCACACGCTTTACAGGATGATATAGCCTGAAAAAAATAAACAAACTGCTCTCCATTACAATGCCTGCGTATACGTACCCGCCCGTATCGGCGGGCACAGCTGTCTCCCTAATCACTGTTTTCCTCTCTTTCTGTCACTTCTCATTTGTCCATCTTCATCGCCGTGATTGATCAAATCCCCCCGTATTCCTCCGCGCTGTTCGCTCGCGAATGCAAACAGGCTCCCGGATCCGGCCATCAATCCCGCGTTCCAGGCGGCCGATTGTCATCTGACGGTAATGAAAATAAATACACCTCGACTAATTCTGGGATGCGACATGTTTTCATTAACCAGACCCCCAAACCAGGAGCTGGAATTTGACCGTTATGGTCAAGGAATCTCATTTCCGAGAGACGGGGGGACTTCTCGGGTAAATATTATCAGAGTCACGCTCGTGTACAGGTGTTTGTTGTCCTTGTTTGTTTACATCTTCAGAAGACAGAGTTTCACAATTCTGCACACTCACTGATAAACAACTTTAAAAAAAAATTCTCGGGAAGGTCCTACATATCATCACACTACTTACACCTGCTATAGACTGTAAACCTGTAATAACACTGTTATATAGTGTAATAATGAGATTTCAGTACTCAGAACTGTAAACCTGTAATAACACTGTTATATAGTGTAATAATGAGATTTCAGTACTCAGAACTGTAAACCTGTAATAACACTGTTATATAGTGTAATAGTGAGAGTTCAGTACTCAGAACTGTAAACCTGTAATAACACTGTTATATAGTGTAATAGTGAGAAATCAGTACTCAGAACTGTAAATCTGTAATAACACTGTTATATAGTGTAATAATGAGATTTCAGTGCTCAGAACAGTAAACCTGTAATAACACTGTTATATAGTGCAATAGTGAGAGTTCAGTACTCAGAACTGTAAACCTGTAATAACACTGTTATATAGTGTAATAGTGAGAGTTCAGTACTCAGAACTGTAAACCTGTAATAACGCTGTTATGTAGTGTAATAGTGAGCGTTCAGTACTCAGAACTGTAAACCTGTAATAACACTGTTATGTAGTGTACTAGTGAGAGTTCAGTACTCAGAACTGTAAATCTGTAATAACACTCTTATATGATATTATAGTGAGAGTTTAGTACTCAGACAATAAACCTTTAATAACGTTGTTATATAGTGTACTAGTAAGAGTTCAGTACTCAGAACTGTAAACCTGTAATAACACTCTTACATGATATTATAGTAAAGTTTAGTACTTAGGCTATAAACCTGTAATAACGCTGTTATATAGTGTTATAGTGAGAGTTCAGTACTCAGAACTGTAAACCTGTAATAACACTGTTATATAGTGTAATAGTGAGAGTTTAGTACTCAGACTATAAACCTGTAATAACGCTGTTATATAGTGTAATAGTGAGAGTTCAGTATTCAGAACTGTAAACCTGTAATAACACTGTTATATAGTGAAACAGTGAGAGCAGCTTCAGCTCAGTGTTCAACACTGAAGAGACCACCACAGTAAACACCACCACCACCACTGTATACATCATCCCCACCACTGTAAACACTATCACCACTGTAAACACCATCATCACCACTCTAAACACCATCAACACCACTGTAAACACGACCACCACCACTATAAACATCATCACCACAACCACAGTAAACACCACCACCACTGTAAACATCATTACCACCACTGTAAACACCATCACCACCACTGTAAACACCACCACCATCATCCCCACCAGTGTAAACACCATCACCACCAGTGTAAACACCATCACCACCACTGTAAACACGACCACCACCACTATAAATATCATCACCACAACCACAGTAAACACCATCACTACTGTAAACATAATCACCACCACTGTAAACACCATCACCACCACTGTAAACACCACCACCATCATCCCCACCACTGTAAACACCATCACCACCACTGTAAACACCATCACCACCACTGTAAACACCATCACCACCACTGTAAACACCATTACCACCACTGTAAACACCATTACCACCACTGTAAACACCATTACCACCACTGTAAACACCATCACCACCACAGTAAACACCACCACCACCACTGTATACATCATCACCACCACTGTAAACACTATCACCACTGTAAACACCATCATCACCACTCTAAACACCATCAACACCACTGTAAACACGACCACCACCACTATAAACATCATCACCACAACCACAGTAAACACCACCACCACTGTAAACATCATTACCACCACTGTAAACACCATCACCACCACTGTAAACACCACCACCATCATCCCCACCAGTGTAAACACCA
This sequence comes from Megaleporinus macrocephalus, assembly GCA_021613375.1. Classification (NCBI taxonomy): domain Eukaryota; kingdom Metazoa; phylum Chordata; class Actinopteri; order Characiformes; family Anostomidae; genus Megaleporinus; species Megaleporinus macrocephalus. The sequence continues at coordinate 2,201,913 of CM038727.1, read as the reverse complement.
TCACCGCCAGTGTAAACACCGTCACCACCACTGTAAACATGACCACCACCACTATAAATATCATCACCACAACCACAGTAAACACCATCACTACTGTAAACATAATCACCACCACTGTAAACACCATCACCACCACTGTAAACACCATCACCACCACTGTAAACACCATTACCACCACTGTAAACACCATCACCACCACTGTAAACACCACCCCCACCACTGCAAACACCATTACCACCACTGCAAACACCATTACCACCACTGTAAAAAACTCTTATTAATTATTCATGACCTCAGCAATGAAGGAAAAACAAATAATAGAGTGTATATGGAATAAAGTGAACATGGGTGACCAAAGTCATACATACCTTCTATGTAGAACATCAGAGATTAAATTAAATACTGAATAAATGCTATATAAATACATTCTTAATGAAGGTGATACTATGAATAGCAGTGGCTACCAGGTTTACCTGATGGGGAACCAAACAGCCGAGTCAAATCAGTACCACACACTGAAAAAGCAGCTATAAACTGTTCGTTATAAACACAACAACGCATACCGTGTCACAAAGACATGAGAACAGCAATTCAGTCCAGAACAAAAGCCTCCATGGATTATTTTAACCCCTTATTTCTGGACTCCAGCCTCACTGAGCTTCCCGTATTTCGCTCCTTCCAATTAAAGTGATTGCATTCGAGCCATTTCACACCTGCTACCCCCGCTCCAAATAACCGGCCGTTATTATTCGGAAACGAGGTAACGGGCTTTTGTGATTGCGCTCAATGATGAATCTAAAACAAAGGAAGCCGATGCTGGATCTTTCTTATAGGCGTTCTTATTGACGGATGAGCTCCACTGTGACCTCAGCACACATTAAAGACCTTCTCTCAGAAGACTTCTCCAGTTCCTGTAAATACATCAATTAGGACCAACTTAGCGCTGAAAACCCGCAGCGCATTCAGCCCAGCTCTTTAATTTTCCCCCTAAAGTTCCGTAATTAAGCGCTCCGCTCTGTCCTCGCGCTGCGGACGTATGAATTAGCTGGGAGCGCCGCTGCGGAGACGCTCGGATGAGATGGATTTAAAGACGTCGGCCTTGCTTTGACACGACATTCTCCTCGCCTGGTAATAAACCCTCTGTCGATCTCAGCCACCAGCGAAGATCCGCCGCGATTGGTTGCCAAGGTCCGGTGGACCCTGAGCGTCAACGTTTGATGAAGACAAAAGTCTTCAGTGCAGAAGGTCTTGGTGCGTGTGGGCAAGAGCCTCACCTAATTACTATAATTAATTAAATTCATGATTTCCTACTTAATTGAAGCCATTTATCAGCCCACCACGGGGCCATTAATGATTTAAACGCAACCATAAAGGAGATGTCCAGGAGGAGAATGGCCTGGACACTGTCCTGGGCTATACCTCACTGTCCTAAAGTCAGCAATAAGACAAGATGATGTAGGAAATGTGGAATTTTATATATATATATATATATATATATATATATATATATATATATATATATATATATATGGAGGTGACTGGAACCAGACGTACACCTCTAAAAGCTCCTCACAGAAAGTTCTTACAGTAGATGTTATAAATACACTGTCTGATTCTGAGATGCTGTTTATGATAGTTTAGAGAAGATCTCAGTCTTAAACTCCATTCATGGTGGAGGGATACATGCAGGAAGCTATGAGGTTCAAATAGTCCCCAAAGAAAACCTAGTATTTTCAGATCTTCCACATTTTACCATCAACATCCAGATAAACTCAGAAGACATGTGTAGCTTCACTGGTGGGTTTCATAGTAAATACATTGTGTAGATTAGTATTATAGACATGGAGATCCCTGGTTACCATCACCACCACTGTAAACACCAACACCATCACTGTAAACACCATCACCACCACTGTAAACATCACCATCACTGTAAGCACCAATACCGTCACGGTAAACACCATCACCACCACCGTAAACACCACCATCACCACCACCGTAAACACCATCACCACCGCTGTAAACCACACCACCGCCACCACTGTAAACACCATCACCACCACTATAAACACCATCACCACCACTATAAACACCATCACCACCACTGTAAACACCATCACCACCACTGTAAACACCATCACCACCACACTGTAAACACCATCACCACCACTGTACACACCATCACCACTGTAAACATCACCACCACTGTAAACATCATCACCACCACTGTAAACATCATCACCACCACCACTGTAAACTCCATCATCACCACTGTAAACAACATCACCACCACTGTAAACACCATCAACACTACTGTATACATCATCACCACCACTGTAAACATCATCACCACCACCACTGTAAACATCATCACCACCACCACTGTAAACTCCATCATCACCACTGTAAACAACATCACCACCACCACTGTAAACACCATCATCACCACCACTGTAAACACCATCACCATCACTGTACACACCATCACCACCACTGTAAACACCATCACCACCACCACTGTAAACACCATCACCACCACCACTGTAAACACCATCACCATCACTGTAAACACCATCACCACCACCACTGTAAACAACACTTTCTTTCATTCTTTCTTTCTTTCTTTCTTTCTTTCTTTCTTTCTCTCTCTATCTATCTATCTATCTATCTATCTATCTATCTATCTATCTATCTATCTCTGTTTCTCTCTATTTTTCTCTCTCTCTCTTCCTCTCTCTTTTTTCTCTCACGCCCTCTCTCTCTCTCTCTCTCTCTCTCTCTCTCTCTCTCTCTCTCTCTCTACACCTCCTCAGGATAAAAGATGGCAAACTGTCTTTCTTAATCCTTTCTTAATATTTGCGAATCAGGCGGCGGACCCCCGGCGGACGGGTAGTCGGTTAATCCTGATGATGTCTCCTGCGCTCTCAGGTACAAGCTGAGCCAAAGCTGAAGTTCAGTAACTGAGAAAATGATCTCATGAGCCCGTCTCTCCCTTCCTGCTGGGAAACAGACACGTTTCTCCGTCCTCAGAGAAAAGACGCCGCGCACAGGAGCTGTAAAGTCGCCCGTCTCGCACACTTAGCCTGTCTGGACTCCAGCATTTATATATATATTACTCATCCACCTTCTGCTTCAGCTCTGAACAGAGTTCTGTAGCACCTTCTACACATCTCCTGTAGGTTCCATACAGGCTATCAGTTTAAATACACATTAAACACAAAAGATAGATTCTTTTAAATATTTATTCAACTGACAAAAGAACAAAGAAAAGATTTCCAGTGTTTTCTCTGAACAACTTCATTATATTTTGTAAATAGAAACAAATTTGATGCAACATGCTCAGTGAAAGTTGGCACTGAGTTACATCACCTTTCCCGTAATTACTCTGTTTAATGGTTCGGGAACTGGGGACACGGATTGCTGCAGTTCTGTAAGTGGGATTTTTGTCCATTTCTGCTTGAGACAAGACTTCAGCTGCTCCACAGTCCGTGGGATCCTCCACATATTTTCAAAAGGTGGCCGATCTGGACTGTGGGCAGGTCAGTCAAGCACTCTGTGTCTAAGAAGCCATGCTGTTGTAGCACATGCAGAATGAAGTCCGGTACTGTCCAGCTGGAATAACCTCAGACTTCCCAGGAATACACGTCCCTCTAAAATCCCATCAGTGGTATCTTCAAATATGTGCTGGTCAACCGACTGATGCCCCCAAAGACCATGACAGGTGCTGCACCTTTTACTGATAAGAGTCTGGATGGTCTATTTTGGCTTTGGCAGACTCCTCTCACCACAGCACACATTCCCACCGTCGTTCAGCCCGGGGCGAGATGAGCTCCGGCCCAGAGAACTCGGCGGTGCTTCTGTATAGAACTGATGTTTGGCTTTCTTGCATAATAGAGCTTTAAGCTGCATTTCTTGATGCAGCACCAGACCCTGGTTCCCATCAGCACCACTGTAAACATCATCACCACCACTGTAAACATCATCACCACCACTACCACTGTAAACATCATCACCAGCACCGTAAACACTATTATCACCACCACCACCGTAAACACTATTATCACCACCACCACTGTAAACACCATCACCACCATCACCACTGTACACATCATCACCACCACTGTAAAGCCCATAACCACCAGCACCGTAAACACTATTATCACCACCACCACTGTAAACATCATGACCACCACCACCACTGTAAACACCATCACCACCACTGTAAACATCATCACCACTGTAAACATCATCACCACCCCATCACTGTGAACGCCATCACCACCACTGTAAACCTCACGACCAACACCACCACTGTAAACATCATTATCACCAATGTAAACAACATGACCACCACTGTTAACATCAACATCATCACCACCACTGTAAACACCATCACCATCACTGTAAACACCATTACCACCACTGTAAACGTCATTATCACCACTGTAAACAACATGACCACCACTGTAAACTTAATCACCACCACTGTAAACAACATGACCACCACTGTTAACATCATCATCACCACCACTGTAAACATCATCACCACCACTGTAAACATCATCACCACCACTACCACTGTAAACATCATCACCAGCACCGTAAACACTATTATCACCACCACCACCGTAAACACTATTATCACCACCACCACTGTAAACACCATCACCACCATCACCACTGTACACATCATCACCACCACTGTAAAGCCCATCACCACCAGCACCGTAAACACTATTATCACCACCACCACTGTAAACATCATGACCACCACTACCACTGTAAACACCATCACCACCATCACCACTGTAAACATCATGACCACCACCACCACTGTAAACACCATCACCACCACTGTAAACATCATCACCACTGTAAACATCATCACCACCCCATCACTGTGAACGCCATCACCACCACTGTAAACCTCACGACCAACACCACCACTGTAAACATCATTATCACCAATGTAAACAACATGACCACCACTGTTAACATCAACATCATCACCACCACTGTAAACACCATCACCATCACTGTAAACACCATTACCACCACTGTAAACGTCATTATCACCACTGTAAACAACATGACCACCACTGTAAACTTAATCACCACCACTGTAAACAACATGACCACCACTGTTAACATCATCATCATCACCAGTGTAAACATCACCACCACTGTAAAGACCATCACCACCACTGTAAACATCATCACCTCCACCACTGGAAACCTTGAACCTCCCTGTATTTCACAACTAGAAGCATGGTACACTTATTTGAAGGGCCTTCCAGAATTGGTTTTCTGTGATGTCTCCAGAACCCTCAATTCCCACCTTTATAACTTGTAATCTAACATAATTATAAGTTTATTTTAAGCCATTCCAAAATTTGGATTTTAAGACATCTCCAGGAGGTTAATTGGGGGTCCCGGACCCCTCAAGAACCCCTCTATTTTGCAAATTGGGTTCCCAGACCCCTCAGTAGGGGGGTCTAAAGATGAATGCTTTTATTTGAAGGGCCTCCCAGAAAGTGGATTTTGAGATTTCTCCGGGAGGTTAATTTAGGAGGTCCCGGACCCCCCCAAGCCACGCTGTATTTTGCAACTTGGGATCCCAGACCTCCCCAAGCCCCACTGTATTTTGCAACTTGGGGTCACAAACCCCCCAAAGCCCCTCTGAATTTTGCAAATTGTAGCATGATATAAAAGTAAGTTTATTTGAAGGGCCTACATCTCCAGGAGCTTACATAGAGGGTCTTGGACCCCCAAACCACCTGTATTTTGCATTTGTGTATTTCATTTGTGTTGAGATGAGGATTAAAGGTATGTAAAGGAAAAACAGTCCCCGAAGAGGAGATTAGTTTATAATGTTTACTCCTATTTTAGCATTAAGAACACTCGGAAGACATGAGTAGCCTTCCTGGTCCTGTTGGAAAGTAAATAAGATGAATAGATGTTCTACTGTAGACCCACTGGATCCCGTCCCCACCACAGAGTTTTCATTTAACTCTCAAAGAATTTGGATTTTGAGATGTCTCCAAGAGGTTAACTAGGTGTTCCCGGACCCCCCAAGCCCCTCTGTATTTTGCAAGTTATTGCATAACATAAAAGTAAGTTTATTTGAAGAGCCCCCCAAAATTGAGATGTTATGACCTCATTACAACCCCACCTGTATTTGATATATTGATATACAGGCCAGGCTGTAGTGTTTACCACTTGTCTGCCACTATGGCCGATATCAGTATTTGCTGGTTTGAAACCCAAATCCAACTATAGGGGCTGATACACCAACACCAGTGTGATTAGACTCGCTGCAGGAGGGGACATAGATTAGTAAGTAATAGACAAACGGCCCCCAAGAGGAAGTTTGTTTACCATATTTAGCCCCAAATATAATCATGAACAACACTCAGAGGACATGAGTAGCCCTACTGGCCCTGTTGGAAAGTAAATAAGATGTATAGATGTTTTACCGTAGACCCCCTGGGTCCCGTCCCCACCACAGAGATTTATTAAACTGTTTTACACCAGACCAAATCTGAATAACTCCTCCTCAACAATTCAATTATAAAGAAGCATCAACGTCGGAAGCCTCGTTGGTCCAGTGTCGCTCAGATCGCTCTGGTTTCTGTCTGGCTGTAACGCTGCTCTCCGTAACCCACGGAAACCGTTCACCACAGTTACATCATTTCTCCCAGACGATCCCCGGCCCTGTCTGCCACTCGGAGCCACTCGCACCTTCTCCTGGCAGACTGTCAGAAAAATCTCCGACACAGGTTTTAATCCGTGTTTTCCCATTCCGACAGGATTGGCGGTGGGGTCCCGAGGCGACGAGCGCTAAGCTCCGGTTTCCGCGGTGAAACACTCAGGGAGGCGTTCTGTTACACGTCCCATTCGATTTGAATAATCTGCCATCTGAACCCTCGGCTCAGCAGCGGCTCCCGGCGGCTCCCGGCGGCTCCCGGCGGCTCCCGGCGGCTCCCGGCGGCTCCCGGCCTCATATTTCATTTTTCTGAGAGTGTAGTTTCATTTTCTCTCATTTAACACATGCTCCAACACACTATTCCAGATACTCAACCTTCAGATGATGAAGGACAACATCAGTACCTGACCACTAACACTCGATCAAATCCTCACAGCAATGTTCAACACCAGTACCTGACCTCACTAACACTCAATCAAACCCTCACAGCAATGTTCAACATCAGTACCTGACCTCACTAACACTCAATCAAACCCTCACAGCAATGTTCAACATCAGTACCTGACCTCACTAACACTCAATCAAACCCTCACAGCAATGTTCAACATCAGTACCTGACCTCACTAACACTCAATCAAACCCTCACAGCAATGTTCAACATCAGTACCTGACCTCACTAACACTCAATCAAACCCTCACAGCAATGTTCAACATCAGTACCTGACCTCACTAACACTCAATCAAATCCTCACAGCAATGTTTAACTTCAGTACCTGACCTCACTAACACTCAATCAAATCCTCACAGCAATGTTTAACACCAGTACCTGACCTCACTAACACTCAATCAAATCCTCACAGCAATGTTTAACTTCAGTACCTGACCTCACTAACACTCAATCAAATCCTCACAGCAATGTTTAACTTCAGTACCTGACCTCACTAACACTCAATCAAATCCTCACAGCAATGTTTAACTTCAGTACTTGACCTCACTAACACTCAATCAAATCCTCACAGCAATGTTTATCACCAGTACCTGACCTCACTAACACTCAATCAAATCCTCACAGCAATGTTTAACTTCAGTACTTGACCTCACTAACACTCAATCAAATCCTCACAGCAATGTTTATCACCAGTACCTGACCTCACTAACACTCAATCAAATCCTCACAGCAATGGTTAACTTCAGTACCTGACCTCACTAACACTCAATCAAATCCTCACAGCAATGTTCAACACCAGTACCTGGCCTCACTAACATTCAATCAAATCCTCACAGCAATGTTCAACACCAGTACCTGGCCTCACTAACACTCAATCAAATCCTCACAGCAATGGTTAACTTCAGTACCTGACCCTACTAGCACTCAATCAAATCCTCACAGCAATGTTTAACTTCAGTACCTGACCTCACTAACACTCAATCAAATCCTCACAGCAATGTTTAACTTCAGTACCTGACCTCACTAACACTCAATCAAATCCTCACAGCAATGTTTAACACCAGTACCTGACCTCACTAACACTCAATCAAATCCTCACAGCAATGTACATCAGTACCTGACTTCACTAACACTCAATCAAATCCTCACAGCAATGGTTAACTTCAGTACCTGACCTCACTAACACTCAATCAAATCCTCACAGCAATGTTCAACACCAGTACCTGGCCTCACTAACATTCAATCAAATCCTCACAGCAATGTTCAACACCAGTACCTGGCCTCACTAACACTCAATCAAATCCTCACAGCAATGGTTAACTTCAGTACCTGACCCTACTAGCACTCAATCAAATCCTCACAGCAATGTTTTAACTTCAGTACCTGACCTCACTAACACTCAATCAAATCCTCACAGCAATGTTTAACTTCAGTACCTGACCTCACTAACACTCAATCAAATCCTCACAGCAATGTTTAACACCAGTACCTGACCTCACTAACACTCAATCAAATCCTCACAGCAATGTACATCAGTACCTGACTTCACTAACACTCAATCAAATCCTCACAGCAACCTATCAGTACCTGACCTCACTAACACTCAATCAAATCCTCACAGCAATGTTCAACACCAGTACCTGGCCTCACTAACACTCAATCAAATCCTCACAGCAACCTATCAGTACCTGACCTCACTAACACTCAATCAAATCCTCACAGCAATGTACATCAGTACCTGACCTCACTAACACTCAATCAAACCCTCACAGCAATGTTCAACATCAGTACCTGACCTCACTAACACTCAATCAAACCCTCACAACAATGTTCAACATCAGTACCTGACCTCACTAACACTCAATCAAATCCTCACAGCAATGTTTAACTTTAGTACCTGACCTCACTAACACTCAATCAAATCCTCACAGCAATGTTTAACACCAGTACCTGACCTCACTAACACTCAATCAAATCCTCACAGCAATGTTTAACTTCAGTACCTGACCTCACTAACACTCAATCAAATCCTCACAGCAATGGTTAACTTCAGTACCTGACCTCACTAACACTCAATCAAATCCTCACAGCAATGTTTATCACCAGTACCTGACCTCACTAACACTCAATCAAATCCTCACAGCAATGGTTAACTTCAGTACCTGACCTCACTAACACTCAATCAAATCCTCACAGCAATGTTCAACACCAGTACCCTGGCCTCACTAACATTCAATCAAATCCTCACAGCAATGTTCAACACCAGTACCTGGCCTTACTAACACTCAATCAAATCCTCACAGCAATGGTTAACTTCAGTACCTGACCCTACTAGCACTCAATCAAATCCTCACAGCAATGTTTAACTTCAGTACCTGACCTCACTAACACTCAATCAAATCCTCACAGCAATGTTTAACTTCAGTACCTGACCTCACTAACACTCAATCAAATCCTCACAGCAATGTTTAACACCAGTACCTGACCTCACTAACACTCAATCAAATCCTCACAGCAATGTTCAACACCAGTACCTGACTTCACTAACACTCAATCAAATCCTCACAGCAACCTATCAGTACCTGACCTCACTAACACTCAATCAAATCCTCACAGCAATGTACATCAGTACCTGACCTCACTAACACTCAATCACATCCTCACAGCAATGTTCAACATCAGTACCTGGCCTCACTAACACTCAATCAAATCCTCACAGCAACCTATCAGTACCTGACCTCACTAACACTCAATCAAATCCTCACAGCAATGTTCAACATCAGTACCTGACCTCACTAACACTCAATCAAATCCTCACAGCAATGTTTCTGTATCAAGTATAAAGCCTTCCCAGAAGACTAGATTCTGTTTCTTCAGCACAAGCTTTCTAAACACTGTAGTACAAGCAGTAATAATGAATGAACATACTAATTATTAATAATTATTTTCATCGTTATGGTTCACTGCTGTCTAATAATAATAATAATAATAATAATAATAATAATAATAATATCTAATTTAACAAGAATGTGTCTCTGTCTGTGACCGAGTCATATACACTGAATAAACCATAACAATAAATTAATAAAAGATCTCATTAATTATCTAATCAAACCAAACAGTAGACATCCTGCTGGTCTATCAGACCTGAACGCTCCTGGTCGTGGAGAGGAGGCCGCTGAGTGTCTGATCTGACTGTTTATCTGTGTAGTTGAAGCAGATCTGTAGGTGTTTCTCGCGGCTCCGCTCAGCAGTGAAGACGCTGTAAGTGTGAATGAGCAGCACGTGTGAGCTGTAGAGGTCACACGGCGGCGTCTCTCGAGCCCGGCGGGCCGAAACAGAACCGCTGAGAGTTTCAAGCCCACCAGAATCTGATGAAGTAAATGTCAACGCTCGGATCAATTCACGATCATACCACCACTCGTTTTAAACCTTTACCGCGGCTGTGTTTCCTCCCACAGACCACTTCCAGGAATCTGGCAACCCTGTGTGACGGAGTGAGGAAACACAGAACACAGGAGTCAGTTGGGTTGCCTTCGAGAGCCTGCAGATTAAAATCCCCTCTGTTTCACTATAGCAGCTGTTATCCGACTGTACTGACAAGTTTCACTGTCTTCAGCTTACGTTCTGAGGGTTTAGTTTTTAGGGGTGAGGTAAATGATCCAGTCCCCCTCTGTAATTGGCATATGGTCACGTGAAGTATGATGCTGAACAACTAGCCATACTATGTAGTCTGATGCTAAAGAACAGCCTCCAAACTGCCTGTACGAGCGCTAAGCTCTGGTTTCCGTGGTGAAACACTCAGGGAGGCATTCTGTTACACGTCCCATTCGATTTGAATAATCTGCCAACTGAACCCACGGCTTAGCAGCGGCTCGCGGCAGCTCCCAGTGGCTCCCAGCGGCTCCCAGCGGCTTCCGACCTCGTATTTCATTTTTCTGACAGTGTAGTTTAATTTTTCTCTCATTTAACACACGCTCCGAAACACTATTCCAGATACTCGACCTTCAGATGATGAAGGACAACATCAGTACCTGATACTAACAACTGTGGTCTGATACTGAACAACTGTCCATCCTGTGTGGTCTGATACTGAACAACTGCCCATCCTGTGTGGTCTGATACTGAACAACTGCCCATCCTGTGTGGTCTGATACTGAACAACTGCCCATCCTGTGTGGTCTGATACTGAACAACTGCCCATCCTGTGTGGTCTGATACTGAACAACTGCCCATCCTGTGTGATCTGATACTGAACAACTGCCCATCCTGTGTGGTCTGATACTGAACAACTAGCCATACTATGTAGTCTGATGCTAAAGAACAACCTCCAAACTACCTGTACTCACTCAGACCAGATCCCCAAACACTGATTCACTGATGTACTGACCCACACTCCTCTATTAGTCGTTTATTCATCCCTCGTTCCTCCCATAGGATCCCATTCATTTTCGGCCGAACCAAAACATTATGGTTTCATTGAACCTACAACCTCCAAACTGCCTGCACTCACTCAGAGCAGATCCTCAAACACAAATCCACAGATGTACTGACCCGCACTCCTCTATTTGACATTTATTCATCCCTCATTCCTCCCATAGGATCCCATTCATTTTCGACTGAACCAAACATCATGGTTTTATTTAACCTACAACCTCCAAACTGCCTGTACTCACTCAGAGCAGATGCCCAACCTCTAATCCACAGACTTACTGACCCACACTCCTCTATTAGACATTTATTTATCCCTCGTTCCTCCCATAGGATCCCATTCATTTTTGGCCGAACCCAAACATCATGGTTTCATTTAACCTACAACCTCCAAACTGCCTGTACTCACTTAGAGCAGATCCCCAACCACTAATCCACAGATGTACTGACCCACACTCCTCTATTTGTCATTTATGCACAACCATACTGTGTTTCCTTCAGGAAATACACTTTTCTAATTATAAATGTTTATAAATGCTTTTGTACTTGTTTTACTATCAGCTGTGGACCAGATAGATTCTTCTTGGGTCTGGTTCCTCTTGAGGTTCTCGAGGTTCCTTCCTCTTGTTCCTGGCTTACTCACTGGGGGGTTCGGACCTGGATGTACTGTAAAGCTGCTTGGTGACAACGTCTGTTATAAAGGTTGCCCATAAATGAACCCTAAGGGGAGAATTGTTACATCTTCGCGTTTAAACATATTTGTTTCTGTAAAGTCTGTTACTATAAAGCACAGAGACAGACTTTTGATAATTTCCATCACCGAGAAGAACGTCCACGTATCAGTTCCGCCAGCTGGCTCGCGGTCAATTTATGGATGCTGAAGTTTCTCTGAAAGTACACGCAGCCATTATTGCTATTAGCGGGGTCAGTTTAAAGCGCCCGCCTCCCGCTGAGCGTGAGTGCTCCCACTTCCAGCGCTATTTCCGTGTGCAAGTTAAAAACAATATTGCGAGTGTTAATGGAAAAGTAAGAAAGAGGGAAAATCATCTGCCGACGAGAACAAGCTCTTCTGTAACAGCCGCCTCGAATTCATAAGGGTCTTTGGCAAACCGGGGGGCTTTTTATTTATTTATTTTTTTCCTCTGGCATGTGCAAACGAGCCTCCGCGTTTCACAGCGCTGCCCTGGTGGTGTTTTATAACCAGATCCTTTATCGCTCCCAACTTCTTCAGCTGAACAAGTACTACAGAAACGGCTTACAAGGCTTCTTCTGAAGAGCTGTCGCTGAGCACCTCCTCCAGAAACAGCTCTCCAAATGCTCATCAGCGCCTCAGCTGAAGCCTTCAACGTATAAATACACCTGGAGACGGCTCTGGATTAGCATACTGATTACAGCCGCGACGTGCCGGCACAGGAAATGCTGTACAGTACACAGGAGCTGATATCTCAGCTTGCCAGCGACTACACTGACAGATACCTGGGCCATTCCAGGTTCTCAACGTTCCAGCCATTCCAGGTTCTCAACATTCCAGCCATTCCAGGTTCGCAACGTTCCAGGCATTCCAGATTCTGGACATATAAGGCATATAAGGTCGCCATCATTCATGCAAGTTTGAGGTGATGGTGTTCAAACAAAGTTGGTTGGACTTCAATCTTCTACCAAATCACTTCACATCCATCTATATCAGAACTGTAATAACACTGCTATATATTGTAATAGTGAGAGTTCAGTACTCAGACTGTAAACCTGTAATAACACTGCTATATATTGTAATATTGAGAGTTCAGTACTCAGACTGTAAACCTGTAATAACACTGTTATATAGTGTAATAGTGAGAGTTCAGTACTCAGAACTGTAAACCTGTAATAACACTGTTATATAGTGTAATAGTGAGAGTTCAGTACTCAGAACTGTAAACCTGTAATAACACTGTTATATAGTGTAATAGTAAGAGTTCAGTACTCAGAACTGTAAACCTGTAAGAACACTGTTATATAGTGTAATACTGAGAGTTCAGTACTCAGAACTGTAAACCTTTAATCTACTTTGTGTTTGATGTCCTGATCAAAGAGAGTAACTAGTACAGCTAACTAAATAGTATGTGGCCGAAGCTTATTTACATGGAGGGTAATTTTATTGGGTCCATGTTGCTTCTGGGTGATCATCACCGCTCTAAACCAGCCAATCAGAGCAGAGTTCATCTAAATATTCATGAGCTAGCTAGCACACACTGTCAGGCTTCTGGACAAACTGTGAGGCTGAAAGACCCCAATACTGTTCACTCAGTCACTTCTATATTATATTATGTTACACTATTATTATTGTATTTATTCTGATATCGCTGCTATGGATGATATCACTAAGTCACTTTAAATAAATTAATCTTCTTAGATAACATGCCAATGCAAAAGTTTCTACATATGTCCTCTATATCTTCTGTATATATCTAGTGTATGCTTTGTATAGTCCTTTATATGTTTCAGTTATTACTAAATGTATATATATTAGCTTATTGTTACTTCATTATTGTCTATTTATTGTTATGTTTGCACTGTTTTTACTACTATATATAATTGCTGCCCTGCTGTAGAGTTGTATCTCACCCCAAACATGCCTGTTATGTCCTGACATGATGTGCAAATAACAAATAAACTTGAAACTTGAAACTAGCTATCTAACTAGATATCTAACTGACTAACTTTCTTATCAACTAACTAACAACTTTTCTCATTAACTTTCTAACTAGCTAACTATCTAACTAGCACTCGTATCAACTAACTAAGTTTCTAACTAACTAACAAACTATCTAACCAACTTCTATTATTAACTATCTATCTAACTATCTAACTAGCTAACATTCTCAGCAAGTATCTAATAAACTTTTCTTATTAACTAACTAGCTGTCTAAATAACTAACTTTCCTATCAACTTACTAACAAAATAACCTTTCTCATTAACTTTTTTACTAACTGAATAACTAGCTAACTATCAAACTAACATTTATATCAACTCACTACATTTCTAACTAACTAACAAATTATTTAACCAACTTTTATTTTTAACTATCTATCTAACTAGCTAATAACTTTCTTATCAATTATCTAATTAACTTATTAACTAATTAGCTGTCTTAATAACTAACTTTCCTATAAACTAACTAACAAAACAACTTTTTCTCATTAAATGTCTTACCAACTAACTAAATAACTAGTTAACTATCTAACATTTATATCAACTAACTACATTCCTAACTATCAAACTATCTAACCAACTTTATTATTTACTATCTATCTAACTAGCTAACTTTCTTATCAATTATTTAACTTTTAACTATTTAATTTTTTCTTACTAACTGAATAACTAACTTTACCTAATTGAGTTGTGCCTTTGACACAGCTGAGTTAATTATATCACACAAGCCAAATATTATAAAAAATGTCTATAATGTATATAAACTTCAGCAGGTGCGGATTTCCAACTTGTCCAAATGGGGGAATTTAAACAAGTTATAAAATTAAATACTCCAAACTATTTAATTAAGTTGCCAGAAATTGATTTCTTTATCATTATTATTTAATCAAACATGTTAAATTCTGGTTAATTCTGATAGTGAGTTAGAGTATGTGTCGCCAGCGCTCAATAAAATCCAAATAAAAACTCAGGTCTAATCCAATAAGTTAATGTTTTATCTTACAGCAGTACAGATGTTTGAGTTTTGGATACAGACCATCAGAATTTCTGTCTAGCATACATCATGAATCTACCTGCTGTCCATTCAAGGTAAACTGGGACTTTAGACCTACTTACCAAGAGGAGACATCTCAGGAACTCCGGCCGTATACGGTCCATCTGGAAACTTGGGCTCATTGTCGTTGATGTCCTGCACCTTGACGATGAACTCAGACTCGTCCTCCACCGGGATGTTGGTGTCGCGGTCCACAGCTTGTGCCCGAAGAGTGTAGTAACCTTGCTCCTCTCGGTCCAGGCGCTTGGTGGCGTGGATGTCCCCTGTGTTTTCATCGATGGTGAAGATGGAGGACGCGCCCTCGCCGTTTAAGACGTACTTCACATTCCCATCTCCCTTATCCACGTCCGAGTGGAGCTGGAAGGAGGAGGAGCGTAATCACAGAGTCAGAGACACAAACACAATGGAAAGACCGCGACCGCGACCTCAAGGTTCTGGAGGGAGATCTTGGAAAATCCTTCCACATCCGCAAAAGATTCATTGGAATTCCTAAACCACACTAGGATATCATGAGGCCTCTCCAAGCTGGAGTCATGATGGGCATAATATAGCATGTAAACGAGCACATTCACAAGCTGGCATTACACTGATCACCCAAGGTCGCACAATCTTATTAAAATAAAGAACTATCTGTTAAGCTGAGCAGCGGCTCTGCCGGCGATATCGTTAAGAACTCGTTCAGTACGTATTATATAAAACCGAGGATCAGAGTTTGTGATATTTGAGAGATTATTTTGCATAAAACTATGAAGAACCAAAACATGCACTCAGACTCTTTGGTGAGGATTCTTGCGTCTGCTCCTCTTCCACTGCCCTGAGTCAAATCTTCAGTGAGTCAACTCGAGCGAAAGGAAATGCTGAAGTACTGAGCAGCCGTATTTATAGCAACACTGTTATCTTGGAACATGTTGTTGTGCCAATTGTTTTTACCTTAAAGAAAACGCAAGAACATGCTGTTTAACTATACATCATAACGAAGGCAAAATAAGAAATATGCAACGTTACGTAGAGCCAGCAATGATGTCTTACATATAACCCACTAAAACAAGTCAGTATTTAAAAGCTGTAAGGTTTGTTCTATATGTTCTTATGGGGCATTTTAAGTTTTAGGGCAATTTTGGTCTCAGACCACCCTGAAGCTAAATACTGAGATCCCACTGCTTTATAGAACATCATTAAAAACTGCATTGCACATTAATGGTGGGAGTTGTGAGCTGGAGGTTAAAGGACCACATTTAACATCACTATATAACTATCTATCTATCTATCTATATAATTAACTATCTATTTAACTATCTAACTAAATTTCTTACTAACTATTTATTTATCTATCTAACTAACTATACATCTAACTAACTAACTTTCTTATTAACTATCCAATTAATTATCTAATGTTTTACTAACTTACTATATATCTAAATAATTTTCTTACTATATATCTAACTAATTAACTAAATTTCCTGCGAAATATATAACTAATGTTCTTACTAATTATCTATCTAACTAATGTTTTTCTAACTATCTTTCTATCTATATCCTGCTAAATAACTATGTAACTATTTTTAATATCTATCAAACTAACTATCTAACTTACTAGCTTTCTTACTAGTTAACTAACTAAATAACTATGTATCTAACTAACTTTATTTTTTCTAACTAATTTTCTTACTATTAACTCTCTATTTCTATCATTAACCCCCCTACTAACTATCTATCTAACTAATTAATTTCCTTACCAACTAACTAACTAACTTCTTACTATGGAACTAAATAACAAAATAACTATCTAACCATCTATTAAACTATTAAACTTACTTTCTAACTAACTACCTGTTTAACTTTGTACCTTCCTATCTAACTAACTAACTAAAGAAAATGCAGTCTAACTACACATCATAGAAAAGGCATAATAAGAAATATGAAATGTTAATTAGAGCTATCACTGATGTCTTATTCATAGTCCATTAAAACAAGCTGGAACATTCAGAGTTGAACCTTTCAGTCAATGTTAAATTTGTGTTTGTAAAGAAAAAGTAAAATTAATTGGAATTGATTGGGTTTGTGCACTGATTACTATTAAAATGAGATCTGATTTTTAGCTATCATCACAGTTATAGACAAACACAATCTAACTACACTAATCACACACAACCTGCTTACTGACAAATCTGTTCTTCTCCACAACTGTTAGTTAACAACTTTCAGAAGCTGGAAATGTCCACAAAAGCTTGACCGAAGACCTGCGTCTACACATATATACACCATATATCTATTCAATTAACTAACTTTCTTACTAACTATCTATCTAATGTTTTTCTAACTATGTATCTAAGTAACTAACTATCTGTCTAACTGACTATCTAACTAACTTTCTAACTATCTATCTAACTATCTAATGATTTTACTAACTAATCACATATCTAAGTAACTATCTATCTAACTAATATTCTTACTATCTAACTAACTGTCTTACTAACTATCTAACTAATGTTTTTACTAACTAACTGACTAACTTATTTTCTTACTTACTGTCTAACTAACAATCTATCTAACTAATTTTCTTTCTATCTATCCAACTATCTATCTAACTTATTAACTTTCTTACTAGCTATCTAAAAATCTATCTAACTAAATTTCTAACTAACTATCTAACTCATTTACGTACTATATATCAAAATTTGTTTGTAGAGAAAAAGTAAAAGTGATTGGAATTGATTGGATTTCTGCACAAACGCAATCTAACTACACAACCTGTTCACTGACAAATCTGTTCTTCTCCAGAACTGTTAGTTAACAACTTTCAGAAGCTGGAAAAGTCCACAAAAGCTTGGCTAAAGATCTGCGTCTGCACATGGAGAACATTCTGGATCGTTGCTGCTCTGGCTGGAAGTGGATGTTCTGTTAAGTTCACTCAGAGAGCACAACGAGCTCCTGGAGGAGGTGAGAAAGAACCCAAGATTATCAGCAGAAGATCTACAGACTCTGCAAACTGCACTGAACTGGAAAGGTGTTCATAAACCCTTTGATTCACAAGCTAAGCAAACTCCTTCTAATGCACAACATGGGGCCCGTATTCATTTCCTATGTTACTGTATGTACTGCTGAGTGTCTATTTGGTAAATCTATTAAAATCTGTTTATTATATTATTTAATGTTCCAAATCTTGTTTTTGATCTTAAATCATTATTTTAATTCTTATTTATTTACTTCATGAACAAAAACAGTGTTTGTTTATATGTTCCTGATGGTAAATGTATACAACATTTCAACACTTCCTGTCAAACTCCAAAGTGAACACATGAGGGCTAATTCTGAGCCATGTTGTGTGTTAGAAGGTAGTGATACAAAAATTATTATTATTAAAAAAGTAAATAATTAATCTGAAATCAGGATTTGTGATGATCATGAACAAGTACACTGAGAAATGCATGTAAGCTTGAATGATGGAATTAATTTACAGCAAAAAATATAGAAAATAAAATCTCAGTTTTGACCAGGTGGAGCATCAAAGAATGTAAAGACACTACAAAAGAAGTCACAGCTTTAAAAGCGAAAAACAATGAAGCATATAGGCCTGACACATCTCAAGCTTGCCCCAAACCATCTGGAAGTTCCACAAAATGTTCTCTGGACAGATGAGACAAAAGACCTTTTTAGCCCAACAACATCAAAACTTCATCCCAATTGTAAAGCATGGTGGTGGGAGTACGTGGAGCTGCTTTGCCACCACAGTGTCTGGACACCTTGCGGCCATTGAGGTAACAATGAGTTTAAAGCTGTATCAGAACGTTTTACAGGAGGATGTGAGGGCAGCAGTTCATGATCTCAATCTGAAGAGACAATAATCCAAAACACTTTAGCAAATTAACTAAAGAACAACTGGAAAATAAGATTGTAACCCTGTCAAGATGCTGACCTGAAGAGGGCTGTGCAAGCAGGACATCCTAGAAATCCTGAGGAACTCTGGCTCCAGGCACTAACTATATAAGTATCTGTCTATATAATTATCTATCTATCTATCTATCTATCTATCTATCTATTTTTCTTATTATCTATCTAACTGACTATCTATAACTATTTTTTACTAACTAACTAAAAATCTATCTAACCAAAAGCCTATCTAACTAACTAACTAATTTTCTTACTATCTATCTAACTAATGTTTTTCCAAATATCTAACTAATGTTTTTGTACTTACTATCTATCTAAATTTTTTTTCTGACTAACTGACCTATTAATTAATTTTCTTACTAACCAACAAGCTATCTATTTAAATTTCTTACTAAATAACTATCTATAACTATAAACTTACTAACTTTTTTACTAGCTATCTGACTAACCTCCTTACTAACTAACTCCTTACTAAAGAACTAAATAACTATCCAACTATCTAACTATCTAACAGGACATCCCAGAAATCCTGAGGAACTCTAGCTCCAGGCACTAACTATATAACTATATATCTATATAATTATCTACCTAACTTTCTTACTATCTATCTAATTAATTTTCTTATTATGTATCTTACTAACTATCTATCTAACTAATTTTAATAACTAAAAATCTGTCTAACCAAAAGTCTATCTAACTAACTAACTTTCTTACTATCTAACGTTCTTACAAACTATCTATCTAATGTTTTTAACTAACTGACTATCTAATACATTTTCTAACTGTCTATCTACCTAACAAGCTATCTAATTAAATTTCTTACTAAATAACTAACTAATTTTCTTACTATCAAATTAACTAACTTACTATGAATGTAACTAACTTTCTTACTATTAACTCTCTATTCCAATCAATAACCTCCTTACCAACTAACTATCTAACTATCTAACAGGACATCCCAGAAATCCTGAAGAACCCCTGCTCAGTGTTGTGCAGATCTTATTAGGTTCAGCAACAGGAAACGTTTGGTGGAGGTGAAGCTGCTGAAGCGGATATACAGCTTATTAAATTCAATGTCTGCTTACTGGTTCTATCCTACACTGTAGCTGTTACTCCACATAGTTAGACTGCAATGGTCTATAATATTGACTTAGATAATAATCAGACAGTTCGTCACTGGTAATCAATGCAGCTCATTCCAAACTGTTTCTAGCAGCTGTAGAGCAAAGAGTAGACGTTTCCTTATGACTTGAATTTGATGTGAAGTATTTAAAACTGGGCTCGACTTTTGCTAAAGAACAAGTACATTTTTCTACTTTTGTCTTGGTTTTGTCATGTACTGACATTGAAACAACAAGCAAAGTCAGCAGTGCGACGCGAAGCTTCAGATACAACGAATGCAAATCAGATGTAAATGTAATTCCTTCAAGTAACTGTGTAATTAATCATGTCAAGTCAAGTTCAACTTCATCTTCCACACTGGAAATCCGGTTGGTCAATGGGGCAAAACATAAATAAACACCACCACACATACCACACACCAGCCCACCCACACACACTAAATACACAAACATCATAAAAAAACTATAACGTGACAACGCCGACCACAATAGTGCAGCCAAGCAGCTACAACTGATCCTGTTTTATATCTAGTTTACATTCCTGAGATAAAAGATGGAATTTATTCATTTATTCATAATATTCTTCTAACTTTAACTGACCATACAGGAGCTCCACTTACAGACTGTAGTTCATCTGATTCTCTGTATACTTTATTACTCTGTTCTTTAATGATCAGGACCCCCACAGGACCACCACAGAGCAGATACTATTAGGGAGGTGGATCATTCTCAGCACTGCAGTGACACTGACGTACTTCGCATAGAATTCAAGTCGTAAGGAAACGTCTACTCTTTGCTCTACAGCTGCTAGAAGCAGTTTGGAATGAGCTGCATTGATTACCAGTGACGAACTGTCTGATTATTATCTAAGTCAATATTATAGACCATCGCAGTCTATCTATGTGGAGTAACATCTACAGTTCAGGATAGAACCAGTAAGCAGACCTTGAATTTAATAACCTGTATATCCGCTTCAGCAGCTTCACCTCCACCAAACGTTTCCTGTTGCTGAACCTAATAAGATCTGCACAACACTGAGCAGGGGTTCTTCAGCATTTCATGTCCTGTTAGATAGATAGATAGATAGATAGATAGATAGATAGATAGATAGATAGATAGATAGATAGATAGATAGATAGATAGATAGATAGATAGATAGATAGATAGATAGATAGATAGATAGATAGTAAGGAGGTTAATGATAGGCATACATAGTTAGATAGCTAGTAAGAACATTAGTAAGTTAGAAAGTTAGATAGTATGATAGATAGTAAGAAAATTAGTTAAATAGTTATTTAGTAAGAAATGTAGTCAGATAGCTTGTTAGTTACATAGTAAGAAAATTATTTAGATCAATAGTAAGAATGTTAGATAGTTAATGAGAAAGTTAGTTAGATAGAATTTTGGTTAGATAGATTTTTAGTTAGTTAGTAAGTTAGTAGGAAAATTACATAGTTAGTAAGAAAGTTAGTTAGTTAGATATACTTTTGGTTAGGTAGATTTCTAGTTAGTTAATGAGAAAATTAGTTAGATTTTAGTTTAGTTTTAGGATAGTTAGATAGTAAGTAGGTTAATGAGAGGAATAGAGAGTTAATAGTACGAAAGTTAGTTACATATATAGTTAGTTAGTTAGATAGCTAAAAAGAAAGATAGTAAATTAGATAGTTTGATAGATAGTAAGCAAATTAGTTAGATAGTTATTTATTAAGAAATTTAGTTTGATAGCTTGTTAGTTAGATAGACCAGCGAATCGTACATCTCAGCTGAATATGCTAACTTCAGTCATATAAATGGGAAATGATCTCAAAAGGAATCTAGTAGCAGTCTTATAAATAGTGACCCTGAAAGACCCTCAGTCTTTGCTAAATCAAATTCTGTGACTAAAAGTCGTAGAATAGTGTTTAGATGTGAGAGGGTGTCAGACTTTAGTCTATTAAACATCTTTTCAGAGTTTTTTAAAAGTCTTTTAGTGTGTGGTCAGCATTACTATTTAAAAGACTGCAACTCGATTCCTTTTGAGATTGTTTCCCATTGATAATACTGAAGCTAGCAATGTTCAGCTGAGATGTACGGTTAGCTGCTAGGCTAATTGTAACTGTAGCCCTGTTCTGCAGTGTTTAAGCATAGCATACTCAGCGGGGATTTCGAGGGTTTTAGTGATTTCTCTCCACCCATTTTCCACTCTGTCGTTGTATGAATGTGAAGACACGTCAAAGAGGCACTCTTGCTCACTCCACAGCTCACTCCACAGCTCACCCCACAGCTCCACCAGTTCCTCCTCCTTCTGTACAGTCCAGGAGAACCGCAGTTTCCGAACCCTCACCGGACTCCCCTCCATGTCTAACTTCTTTACCCGCCAGACATTCCTGTACTCGCCTTACAGCTTCCTGTTTGGTGGTGAATAGAGCTCTCCTATTGGTTGACGTCACTGTTTTCGTGAGCCAAGACTTAAGACTTATGATAATATTAAACACGGTTGATTTTATCGGAACGCTAGGACCAGAAAGAGCCTGACTTAACCTGCAGTCTCGACCACCTCGCGCTAAACGACCGAGATGACGCGAGCGCGACTCAACTCTAGCTACACTCTCAAGATTTTACTCTGACATTGTAAATTTGTCTGCGACAGTAAAATCACCTAAAATCGTTTGGTGAAAGATCAGCATTACTCTGAAAGACCCCCAGTCTTTGCTAAATCATAACCTGTGACTAAAAGTCTGTGACTAGTGTTTTGATGTGAGAGGGTCAGACTTTAGTCTATTAAACGTCTTTTCAGAGTCTTTTAGTGTACGGTCAGCATTACTCATGTTAAAATATGGGGTGTCGTTTTAAATATAATTGCTTTCCAATGAAAACCAAGCATCTCCAAAATAGAAACTACAGGAGAGAATAAAGACTGTCTTTACTTTCAGTATAAGTTAATTTAAAGCCGGGATTTGGAGCATTTCTATTGGTCCATTAGTCATAAAAAAATTTATATTATATAAAAAGCAGCTTTGAGAAGTTTTGAAAAGTATTTAAATGATAGTGAAGTGAAAATCAACTAATATTTAAATTGAATCGCTTCGTGTAAGGCTAGCATAAGGCTGGCACACTGATTGCTGGTGTGTGTGTATATATATATATATATATATATATATATATATATATATATATATATATATATATATATACTGTGTATCTTGTATATTGAACTTTTAATTGAACTCATAATACAGCATTTCTATACTGTATACAATATCTAAATGTTGACGGCCCCTTAATATACTGAAGCACATTTAAGCCACACTCAGCACCCGACTGGAGATGAATGTTTCTTCTCGGTGTGGTGTTACAGTTGCTCGTGGTGCAGAAATGGAAATGAATGTGCAGAATTCTCCTCCCGGTCGACTCGGAGGTGTGCACGCGCGGCAGCCCGGCTCTATTTAAGGATACGGTTCTGTTAGCCTGGATAAGGGGGTGTGTGAAAGGGTGAACGGAAAAAAACCCTCTCTGCAAATCAGTGCTGACACTCTGAGACGCTGTGTATGTAAACAGGCCTGCAGGAGCGATGACTCGCGTGACTCGCTGCACTGCCTGTTTACTTTCCAGCCCAAGTGATGGGCCAAGTTTCAGAGGCTAACTGTATCACCACCACATCTCTCAGCTCTCTGAAAGTCCAGCAGATCTCTCACAGGCACCCAACGATAACCTACAAACTGACCCAACATGTGCAGTTCAGACACTCGGTCTAATGAGTGGACTCAGGTCCTCTATTTACATTTACACTAAACCCTATCCACTGTTTCATAGATTGTTTAATTTTCATTCTGGATCATTTCTCTTGTTCCTTTTCTCCACTACAGAAAACACACTTCTACATTATTTAATACACAAAGACTGTTTGTTTACTGATTCTAACCCAAATGAGAAAAAGAAGTTGAAATGTATAGTGGCAGTGTAGAAGGTTTTTATTTCCCAGTATGTTAAAATCCTGATATAAATATATAAAAGTTCTGCACCAAAGTTCAAAGAAACTGCCATATTTTATGCTAATTTTGTGCACTCATGCATTTTCTCTCTTGCACTCTCTTTTTCTACCACAGCCGTGCTTGTAGTAGCCTCGTATTTGGAGGCAGGAAAGCTCACATGAAGATAAGTGAGGATAAGTTCACCTGGAATGCTGAGTATACCTGCAGTAGCTGCAATAATCTTTGCCTCATTTAACTATGTAAGAGTATCTTCCTACAGTGTATATATATATAACAGCAAGTTCTCTCTTATTTAATAAGACATTGTTAAGAACATAAGTGTTACTGCGGTTGTAGTTAATAGCTGTTTTCAGAGATTTTGTCCAATGTTATAAAACACTGTTAGTTCTGATAATTACATTTATGTTACAACACAACTGAAAATATGCTGTTATGATACACTCATTCAATTATATGAGGAAAATAAAAATTATATACATGTGTAATTATATAAGCTGTACTGCTGTAGCTCATGTATAACTGTTATTAAATACAGTCCCAAGTTTAAATAAACTAAATGATGTCCTTTTTTTGAAGCCATTCTGGTTTAGGGTCATTATCCTGCTGCATGAAATATTAGAAATATTATATTTGTGTAGTATTAGGTTAAACCCTAATGCTACACAAACACATAATATTTCATGTGTTTATTGGACACATCCATTAAACATTCACAGAGCTGGTGGAAAACGTAAGTGAACGCTTGGATTTAATAACTAGTTGAACGTCCTTTGGCAACAATAACCTCCAGCAAGTGTTTCTGCTAGCTGCTACACAGCAAGTGTTTCAGACCTGCTCAGTGTTCAGAAGGAACTCTGGACCATTCTTCCTTACAGACCTGCGTCAGCTCAGCTGTATTCTTAGGATGTCTGGTGTGAACAGCTCTCTCTCCACAGCATCTCTTTTGGATTCAGGTCTGGACTCCGACTGGGACTCTCCAAATAGTGGATTTTCTTGTTTTGAAGTTGTTCTGTAGTAGATTTACCTCAATGTTTAGGGTTATGGTCCTACTGCTTCACCCAACTTCTACTGAGCTTCAGCTGGCAGACAGCTACCCTGACATTATTCTGTAGGACACCTTGATAAACCTGATAAACCAGTCCAGACCCTGAAGCAGAAAAGCTGCCCCAAATCATGATGCTCCCACCACCGTGCTTCACCGTAGGGATGATGTGTTCATGTTAATGCAGTGCCCATTTTTACGGCATACGTAGTGCTGCGTGTTCTTCTTAAACAATTCAACTTTGGTTTCATCAGTCCACCAAACATCTTCCCAGTAGTGTTGTGGTGTGTCAAGGTACTCTTTGGCAAACTTCAGGCATGCAGTGATGTTTATTGGAAAGCAGTGGCTTCGTCGGTGGTGTCCTGCCATGGACACCATGCCTGTTCAATAATTTGTGTTTGGTAGACTCATAAAGAGAGATATTACCCAGTTTCAGTGACTTCCTCAACCCTTTAGCTGTTCCTCTAGGGTTCTTCTTTACCTCTCTGAACATTCTGCCTTGTGCCTTTGGAGTGAACTTGGCCAGGTCTCGGCTGACCTGGGAACACCTCGGTATCCCTCCAGAGGAGCTAGAGGAGGTGGCTGGAGAGGGAAGTCTGGGTTTCACTGGTTAGACTGCTACCCCCGTGACCCGGATCCCCGGAATAAACGGTAGATAATGGATGGATGGGACTCAGATGTAGATCAGATCACATTTTATCACCAATTAATTTTTATTCACTTTACTTTCACATACTCAGTAGACTAGACTAGGTCATCCATGGATCAACTCAAGAGCCGGCTTCAATTTTAGCCCTGCCAATTGGAACAAATGTCAAAGTCGCAGGTGGGGGGCATCAATTTCCTGCACGTTCTTCTCCTCTCCGCAGTCCTTCAGTTAAATTGTTGGTTATCAACGTGTCGGGAATTTTTCCAGCTCTGGCACGAGGAGGAAAGCGATGACATATTAATTAATATGGAGAGTTTCCTCGCCGAACGCTCTACAACTCAATGCCCAGCAGTTGCACGTACCCGACAGCGACCACGTTGCGGCCCAACCTGGGAATTGTTTTCTCCTGGAACATTTCTCTACTTTCTCTATCTTCTTCCACTCAAAGCTTCTCCCCGAAGATCCTCCTTTAAATGATACATTATTTATTTATTTATTGGGGGAGTGAAAAAAATATATAAATATACGTATATAAATAAATAAACCAGGCGGCATAAAAGTTTGGGGCTTTGTGTTGCGCGGCTCCCCGGGGGGGGTGGAGCTGCGTTCTCCTCTCCTCGCCGAGCTGCGCGTACAGTTTTTGAGCCAAGCGAAGAAACACAAAGTCCATACCCACAAGCATCCTGCGAACGAGACTGGCAACAGAACTCGCAGCCAGCGCTGCTCAACAAACCCTCTTAAATCAACAATCGCCTGCAGAAAGCATCTCTCTCCGCACTCTGAATGGAGTGGAAGAACGCTACTTCCACCGAGCTGGAAACACGGCCCCCATATATAAGACCCTCCGAACGAGAGAGGCTTTTTACTCTTTGTTGTCGTTGCTGCTGTTGTTGTGGAAGAAGTACAGCGCGGCCGCCAAGCCGTCTGAAGAAGCAAATAACCTCAACTTAAACCCACTCTCTGTGATTTCACCACAATCGACATGCTAAGGATGCATCGATCCACCTCGCCGCGGGTGCAGTCCGCTCCTTCTACTTATTCCTTGCGATGTTTGCCGCTCAGTTCATCCCGTTTGGATGTTATGTCCAGTTCTAGCTCAGCTAACCCACATGCTTGACTTCGGCTCGCCTGCTGGTGAAACCAAACGTCTCCGACTGCTGATCTGAGTCTAAACTCTGAAAACTAAACGTCTGTTGGAAGCAGCATGTCCTCAGAACCGGAGGTTCTTAACGCTGAGCTGTAAGTTTCCTATAATCGTCTCGCTCAACACCCTGAATTGTCCACTTGCTGCTGTCACTCCAGTGCTAACAGATAAAACACTGGCCTCTGCTCCACCCTGGAAATTCCACCACTCCACCCGTATTCAGGGTCCTCAAGTGCTTGTATGAATCTAAAACAGTCTGATATAATTATTCTCTTTTCCAGAGAGCATCTTTTCCCACTGCCCTACAGCACCGGACCCTTTACACTAGGGTCATGATGAATGCCCTTGAGTCTGACCCCCGTATAAAGTGGTACTACAGTGGGTATTACAGTGACTCACTATCACCACTTTAGGTATGAAGTGGTACTACAGTGACTCACTATCACCTCTTCAGGTACAAAGTGGTATTACATTGACTCACTATAAAGATATTGATTCTTGTGTTATTACATAAGCGGTACAGCTGCAATTCACATGTGACCATAGTTGGGTGATTCTTTAATTTGGGGTATTTTTTACGTCCCTAGGTTATAAATTTGTGTTTAAATTATTTTAATACAAAACAAACATTTTTGGTTTTAAAAATATCAGTCATTGCATCACAAAAATTACACACCAAAATAATTATGATTTCCATTTTTATAATGATTTAAATACTTTGCTACTTTGGCCTTGTCCCAAACCCAGACTTTAAAACTTCTTTGATCAATTTATGAAAAAGATCACGAGTTTCATAAAAAATTAAAAAGAAACTAAATGTACTGTTTACTTTCATATTTGTACCTATGCATATTTTTGAGCAATATATTATCATCCCCAACATTATCGTCATTAACGCAACAGTGTATGACTTCTGCAGGGAACTATTTAAAGGTAGCACTTGTTTATGTTGTAACCATAGAAACAAAGACTTACACAGGAGCACGTCAGCCGTGAGTGAGGAGTGACATGTTAATGTGTGTATATGGGAGTAACTGAATGGTGTATTGCTCCTGATCATAGAGTACATTTATTCAGAGTCAGTACCGTTTACATCAGTACCGCAGTACTTTACAACTAAACATTACATTTACACATTATTTATTATTTACAACTAAACATTACATTTCCACATTATTTATTTATTTATAACTAAACATTACATTTCCACATTATTTATATATTTATTTACAACAAAACATTACATTTACACATTATTTATTTATTTATTTACAACAAAACATTACATTTACACATTATTTATTTATTTATAACTAAACATTACATTTACATAATATTTAATTATTTATTCACAACTAAACATTACATTTACACGTTATTTATTTATTTATTTATAACTAAACATTACATTTACACATTATTTATTTATTTATTTACAACTAAACATTACATTTACACATTATTTATTTATTTATTTATTTACAACTAAACATTACATTTACACATTATATATTTATTTACAACTAAAAATTACATTTACACATTATTTATTTATTTACAACTAAACATTACATTTACACGTTATTTATTTATTTACAACTAAACATTACATTTACATAATATTTATTTATTTACAACTAAACTTTACATTTACACATTATTTATTTATTTATAACTAAACATTACATTTACACATTATTTATTTATTTACAACTAAACATTACATTTACATAATATTTAATTATTTATTTACAACTAAACATTACATTTACACGTTATTTATTTATTTATGCATAACTAAACATTACATTTACACATTATTTATTTATTTACAACTAAACATTACATTTACACATTATTTATTTATTTATTTATTTACAACTAAACATTACATTTACACATTATATATTTATTTACAACTAAAAATTACATTTACACATTATTTATTTATTTACAACTAAACATAACATTTACACATTATTTATTTATTAACAACTAAACATTACATTTACACATTATTTATTTATTAACAACTAAACATAACATTTACACATTATTTATTTATTTATAACTAAACATTACATTTACACATTATTTATTTATTTATTTATTTATTTATAACAAAACATTACATTTACACATTATTTATTAATTTATAACTAAACATTACATTTACACATTATTTATTTATTTATTTACAACTAAACATTACATTTACACATTATTTATTTATTTATTTATTTATAACAAAACATTACATTTACACATTATTTATTTATTTACAACTAAATATTACATCTACACATTATTTATTTATTTATTTACAACTGAACATTACATTTACACATTATTTATTTATTTATTTACAACTAAACATTACATTTGTTGATGCTAATGACAGGTTTTCAGTTTCACCATCAGTATCTTTTAAATTATTTAGAAATTAAATATAATTAAGTCTAACAGTGTGAGTTTATAGTGAGATTCAAGTGAAATGCATTACTTTATAAAACTTAAAGTTAAGAGCCCACAATTGAAGAATCACCCAAACACAATGTTATATATTATATTCATGTATGCTTTGGTTTTCACAGACCTTCTCTAAAGGCTTCTGCGGGTTCTATGGGTTCTGCGCTGGTACAGGTACAGTAAAGATGATATTGTCTAATCCACATGTTGTACAGTTCTTTGAAAATGGTACTGAGGGGTCAGCTGGTCATCTCCAACAACACTGATGATGCTATACCACCAGTTTCTCATATGTGTTAGTTTTAGTGGGTAAAACTTTTTATTACACTGCGATTTGGAAATCCAGACTCTGGCTTATTGACTCGATTATATTATACTTGAAAGTCCATTTGCATCCACAGGCTTTAGCAGAAAAGTGTTCTACTTTAAAGCATCTCTGGTATGAGTTTCACAAAATTGCTGCACTTAATTTCCTGTGAATCACTTCAGAAAGTTGCTGGGGGCCTATGCTTTTGGCCCCAAAGTCTGCTAACCTGTCATGGAAACGACCATGACCAATTCCGTAAGCAAACAAAATTGAAATACGATGAATGAACAGAGGAACCTCGTCCTGTCGTCGCTGAGCGTTTACTTCTACTTCAGCCACGAGAGAGATGTTAAACCTGACCTGAACCCCGACGTGACGACCTCCACTGTTCACCACCAACGCCCTGCGACTTCAGAAGACAACCCAAAGTCTGGATGATGTTCTTGATCGATAGCTCGAGTGGAATAACTCGATATGGTCTTGATCTGCTGCGGCTCCCGCGTGTAGTTTACACCCGACACCCACGCGCAGCTCCATCGACGTGGAAGTTACCTTTAGCTCACGCTGAAACGAGCCTGGACTCGCTGTGTTCTACACGCGCTGTTTGAAATTGCTGTTTGGTTTATTGACAGATCTGTCGATGAATGTAAATGAAGATAAATATAAAGCGTATACACCGAGACTCACTAACACGCGTGGAATACCAGAGCTGATAAACGTGGCTTCCTTCTGCTTCTCGGTGGAGGGCGATGTCAGACGGGGAAGTGAACACTGTGTAATAGAACACGACCACAGAGCTGAGAAGAGAGAGCAGTGATATTTAGAATTCATTATCAAACTCTTTAAGGCTCTTTCACGCTCGTCAGTGACGCGGTTCATCCTACATGACAGTCATTTTTCTTTTTCTGAAGCTGCCACAGACTGTAAACCTGTAATAACGCTGTTATATAGTGTAAAAGTGAGAGTTCAGTACTCAGAACTGTACACCTGTAATAACACTGTTATATAGTGTAATAGTGAGAGTTCAGTGCTCAGAACTGTAAACCTGTAATAACACTGTTATATAGTGTAATAGTGAGAGTTCAGTATTCAGAACTGTAAACCTGTAATAACACTGTTATATAGTGTAGTAGTGAGAGTTCAGAACTCAGAACTGTAAACCTGTAATAACACTGTTATATAGTGTAGTAGTGAGAGTTCAGTACTCAGAACTGTAAACCTGTAATAACACTGTTATATAGTGTAGTAGTGAGAGTTCAGAACTCAGAACTGTAAACCTGTAATAACACTGTTATATACTGTAATACTGAGAGTTCAGTATTCAAAACTGTAAACCTGTAATAACACTGTTATATACTGTAATACTGAGAGTTCAGTATTCAAAACTGTAAACCTGTAATAACACTGTTATATAGTGTAATAGTGAGAGTTCAGTATTCAGAACTGTAAACCTGTAATAACACTGTTATATAGTGTAAAAGTGAGAGTTCAGTACTCAGAACTGTAAACCTGTAATAACACTGGTACATAGTGTAAAAGTGAGAGTTCAGTACTCAGAACTGTAAACCTGTAATAACACTGTTACATAGTGTAGTAGTGAGAGTTCAGTACTCAGAACTGTAAACCTGTAATAACACTGTTATATAGTGTAAAAGTGAGAGTTCAGTACTCAGAACTGTAAACCAGTAATAACACTGTTATATAGTGTAATAGTGAGAGTTCAGAACTCAGAACTGTAAACCTGTGATAACACTGTTATATAGTGTAATAGTGAGAGTTCAGTACTCAGAACTGTAAACCTGTAATAACACTGTTATATAGTGTAATAGTGAGAGTTCAGTACTCAGAACTGTAAACCTGTAATAAAACTGTTATATAGTGTAATAGTGAGTTCAGTACTCAGAATTGTAAAACTGTAATAACACAGGTAGGTGAAGGTAGTGTTACAGTTTACCTGTACACAGGTAGGTGAAAGTAATGTTCTTACCCAAGGACTCTTATTGGTACTGGTGTAAGGTGGTGGTGAGTAGAACCCCCACCATACCATACCATGCCATACTATACTCTACTCTACTCTACTACACTACACTACACTACACTACACTACACTACACTACACTATACTATACTACACTACACTATACTATACTTGACTATACTATACTACACTATACTCTACTATACTGTACTATACTATACTACACTACACTATACTCTACTCTACTCTACTCTACTATACTATACTATACTACACTATACTCTACTATTCTATACTTTACTCCACTATACTATACTATACTATACTATACTATACTACACTACACTATACTACACTATACTATACTACACTACACTATACTATACTATACTATACTATACTACACTATACTATACTACACTAGACTACACTAGACTACACTATACTATACTATACTAGACTACACTATACTATACTATACTATACTACACTATACTATACTATACTACACTACACTGTACTATACTATGCTATACTACACTATACTATACTATACTCTACTATACTATACTATGCTATACTATACTATACTATACTATATTACACTACACTATACTATTCTATACTCTACTATACTATACTATGCTATACTACACTATACTATTCTATACCCTACTATACTATACTATGCTATACTACACTACACTACACTATACTATACTATACTATACTATACTATACTATACTATACTATACTTCAACTAATAGTTTTGCTTTTATAACACATTACACATTCAGCAGCAGTTTGGCATCAACAGTAAGTTGTAGTTCTGGTTATAAGAAGCTGCTCCAGCCTGAATGCAGAGTTGTTGGGGCATCTTATCTTAAATTACCCCGGAGACTCCGGTGATCAATATCAAACTGAGGGGGGAAACGGAGAGAGGCACAAAAACAGGACCGCTACAAAATCTGATACTGCAATTTAACGCAGCCCTGATCTGAAATCAGTGCAACTATCATTTTAATCAGGCCTGGAGTTTCAGGCGAGTCACCGCGAGGAGGAAGCCTTTAAAGGAAAAGTAGACAAGCAGAAGATCCAGATCTGATTTCTGATCATGATAAAACGCTGCATCCCGCTTTTCTTTCCTCAGACAAAAGACGGCGTTCAGTAAAGTACAGATCCGACCGCCGGACAATTTGGCATTGAGCCGGAGGAGAACGGAGAGCTCGGATTCAATGGGTTATGATTACCTTTCCATCTTTTTCTTTTTCTTATTTCAATAGGTTGGGATTACTTTTCCTGAACAGCACGTTCACAACTCTCAACAATAAGGCGGACGGATCAGATACAAGCACGGAAGTTCGTTATTCCATATACAGACTGTGCGGGCTGTGTATGTAAAGCTATAGTTGTAGAAAAGTAACAATGACTGAGTCTGTAAAAAAAAAAAAAAAGAAAAACATGTTATTATGGCTCTCCCGACACCCTGCCATGATTCTACATTCCGCTCCTGGTTTCTGGAAGAGCTTCGGAATATGTATGAAACCCAATGGGGGAGTTTGAGCTGGAGCAAAAAACCTGGAGAATATACCATAAATATATTCAGAGAGAGAGAGAGAGAGAGAGAGAGAGAGAGAGAGAGAGAGAGACAGAGATGGGGAGAGGGGAGATAGAGATAGAGGGAGAGAAAGAGAGGGGGAGAAACTAAGGAGAAGAGAGAGAAGATAGAAAGATGGAGTGAGTGAGAGGGACAGGGAAAGACTAAGGAGGAGAGAGAGAGACTAAAGGAGAGGGAGGGAGAGACACTAAAGGAGAGGGAGAGAGAGAGACTAAAGGAGAGGAAGAGAGAGAGAGACTAAAGGAGAGGGAGAGAGAGACTAAGCAGGGAGAGAAAGAGAGAGAGAGACAAAGGAGGATAGAAAGAAAGGAGAGAGAGACAGAGACTAGGTAGGGGGAGAGAGTCTAAGTAAGGAGAGAGAAAGAGAGAGAGACTAAAGGAGATGGAGAGAGACAGAGACTAAGCAGGGAGAGAGAAAGAGAGAGAGACTAAAGAGAATAGAAAGAGAGGAGAGAGAGAAAAAGACTAAAGAGGAGAGAGAGGGAGACACTAAGGAAGTGAGTGAGAGAGAGAGGGAAAGACTAAGTAGGAGAGAGAGATCGAGACAGAGACTAAGTAGGGAGAGAAAGAGAGGTAGAAAGAGAGAGTCTAACTAGGGGGAGAGAAATAGACTAAGCAGAGAGAGAGAGAGAGAGAGAGAAAGAGAAAGAAAGAGACTAAGCAGAAAGTAAAAAAGAGACTAATTAGTGTTGTAGGTGAAGTATAGAAGTGTAATCATTAGTGTAGTATATTTATATTATATTTATATTATTAGTGTAATATATTTATGTTAAATTTATAATATTCGCGTAGTGTATTTATATTATATTTATATTATTAGTGTGGTATATTTATTGAATATTTATATTATATTCATATTATTAGTGTAGTATATTTATATTATATTTATATTATTAGTGTAATATATTTATGTTAAATTTATAATATTCGCGTAGTGTATTTATATTATATTTATATTATTAGTGTGGTATATTTATTGTATATTTATATTATACTTATATTATTAGTGTAGTATATTTATATTATATTTGTATTATTAGTGTAGGATGGTTGTTATATTTATAATATTAGCGTTGTGTATTTATATTATATTTATATTATTAGTGTAGTATATTTATTGTATATTTATATTATATTTATATTATTAGCGTAGTGTATTTATATTATATTTGTATTATTAGTGTAGTATATTTATGTTATATTTATATTATTAGCGTAGTGTATTTATATTATATTTATATTATTAGTGTCGTATATTTATATTATATTTATATTATTAGTGTAGTATATTTATATTATATTTATATCATTAGTGTAGTATACTTATATTATTAGTGCCATATATTTATAGTATATTTATATTATTATTGTAGTATATTTATATTTTATTTATATTATTAGTGTAGTATATTTATATTATGTTTATATTATTAGTGTGGTATATTTATATTATATTTATATTATTAGTGTAGTATGTTTATATTATTAGTGTGGTATATTTATATTATATTTATATTATTAGTGTAGTATATTTATAGTATATTTATATTATATTTATATTATTAATGTAATATATTTATATTATATTTATATTATTTGTGTAATATATTTATATTATATTTATATTATTAGTGTGGTATATTTATATTATATTTATATTATTAGTGTAGTATGTTTATATTATTAGTGTGGTATATTTATATTATATTTATATTATTAGTGTGGTATATTTATATTATATTTATATTATTAATGTAGTATGTTTATATTATTAGTGTGGTATATTTATATTATATTTATATTATTAGTGTAGTATGTTTATATTATATTTATATTATTAGTGTGGTATATTTATATTATATTTATATTATTAGTGTAGTATATTTATAGTATATTTATATTATATTTATATTATTAGTGTGGTATATTTATATTATATTTATATTATTCGTGTAATATATTTATATTATATTTATATTATTAGTGTGGTATATTTATATTATATTTATATTATTAGTGTAGTATATTTATATTATATTTATATTATTAGTGTGGTATATTTATATTATATTTATATTATTAGTGTAGTATATTTATATTATATTTATATTATTAGTGTGGTATATTTATATTATATTTATATTATTAGTGTAGTATGTTTGGTGTATGAGGTTCTTCTCTCTTTCTTTTTATGACTAACTTGCCGTTTTTACTTTAAACAGTTTTACCAATGAGAAACCACACGACCATGACCTCCTTATTTCCAGGAGCTCTGATTTACAGCACTCACTCACGTCTGAGTGACCACAAGGTCAGACACTGTACTGTGGTGTTCTCCTGCAGAGCTACTGAGACCCTCCAACACACACACACACACACACACACACACACACACACACACACTCACACACACACACACACACAAAGCCGACACAAACATGCTGACAGTCGGGCGGATTGAGAGCTGCTCATACACTCAGCACACACACTTCACTCTCCATAAATCTCAGAGCTCAGCTCTCCTGCTGACACCGCGTCCCCCTCGGCGCTCGGAGAGGCGTGAAAGAGTGCGCAGGTGACTTTACGGTGACGTATAATTCCATAGAATCTCACGCTAAATTAAACTAATGCCTTAATAGAGTGACCTGTCAGGCTGGACGTTCAGCTGAGGTTAAAGGAGCGTCCGCCGTCAAGACAATGCCTTCTCCTTCATCCATCAGCCAGAACATCAAGGTTATCATGAGGAACATACTGCCCTGTGATGACACGTCCCCGCCTCAGACTACCATCGTTTGTCTTATTGAACTTTGCAGGACAGTAGATGGACCAAGTCTGCGTCCCCCCGGTCCCTCACGAGGGGGAGTCAGCTCACGGTGAGCGGGAACGTGTGGAGCTCAGGTACATTTTAAAGGAGACGTATTCTCCCAGAGTCCTAATAAAAATACTATACACCAAGAACTATCTAGAACATTACATCTCTGTCAGTGTATTAACTCAGCTGTAAGTGTCCGCTAGTGCTAAACACCAAGAACTATCTAGAACATCGCATCGCTGTCAATATATTACCTCAGCTGTAAGTGTCCGCCAGTGCTCAACACCAAGAACTATCTAGAACATTACATCTCTATCAATATATTAACTCAACTGTGTCCGCTAGGGCTAAACAGCTACTATAAGCGTTCACATGTATCCACACCAGAAGGAGCAGAGGTCTCCTCCATATTCCATAAACAGAAGGAAAGCCAGAACCCGGGCAGGCGTACGTGAACGTCTACCCATTTACACCTTTACCCATCACGGTTGCCATGTTGAGCATTACAAGACATCCTACGTTTCCACCAGCGCGCTGTCTCCTCCTCTGATAATGTCTCTGCTGGCATTTAGCTCCAAGCTCAGTGAGATGTGGCACTTCAAGAAGAAGATCTTGACCTTTTACGCTCACATCAGCAGCACTATCACAACACTGGGGAGGAACAGGAAGGCCGGAGTCTGTACTCAAAAAGATTCGGGGATTAGTTGAAACAAGGTCTGGCTCCTACCAGCAAAGCTGCAGATACGAGAGGAAACCATGGGCTGGAAAATAGTTGGGTTGTTTGATGTGTAGCTGTGCAGAACCCCTGACTCCTGATAGGACTCAAGATCTACTGAAGGTAACGGACATTAGCTTCCTGGCTACAGTCCTACAGTTAGGTTGGTGCTACCTTACATACCTCAACTTGCGACCATGTTCTCTGCCAAAGTTCCTAGATCAGTTAGATGCCAATGTAAGTACCCCAGCTTCAGCTTATGGGCTAGTCAAACTCCATTAGGTTGGTGCTACCTTAAGTACCCCAGTTTGTGAGTATATTTAAACTACATTAAAGAACCTACGTTAGCTCAATGCTACCTTAAGGAACCCCAGCTTGTGGCCTGGATGAACTCTGCTGAAGCCACTATGTGAGCTTGATGTTAACATGAATAACCCAGCTTTGGTTTGTGGCCTGGCCAAACTTCACTACATTAGGTTGGTGCTACCTTAAATGACCCAGCTTGTGCTAGAGTCCCTACGGTAGGTTGATGCTACCTTAGGTATCTCAGCTTGCGATCGTGCTCAAACTCTGCCGAAGTCCGTACATCAGCTTGATGGTAATGTAAGTACTCCAGCTTGTGGCCTCAAACTTTGCTAGAACCCTACCCTAGGTACCCCAGTCCTTGACCACATTCAAACTACACTACAGTCCCCATGTTAGCTTGATGCTAACATAAGTAACCCAGCTTTGGCTTGTGGACTGGTCAAACTTCACTACATTAGGTTGGTGCTACCTTAAGTGCCCAGCTTGTGATCATATTCAAACTCTGTTAAAGTCCCTATGCTTGGTTGATGCTACCTTAATTACCCCAGCTTACGGCCTGGCTTGATACTACCCTAGATACCCCGGCTTGCGATTGTGCTGAAACTCTGCTTGATCAGCTTGATGGTAATGTAAGTACCCCAGCTTGGGGCCTCAAACTTTGCTAGAATCCTACCTTAAGTACCCCGGTTTGCGACTATATTCAAACTCCACTAAAGTCCCTATGTTAGCATGATGCTATCCTAAGTACCCCGGCCCTTAACCATATTCAAACTGTGCTACAGGCTCTGCATTAGCTTGGTGTTACCTTAAGTACCCAAGCTTGCGGCCTGGTCCAACTTGATACTACCATAAGTACCCTTGCTTCAGTTCATGACCTGGTCAAACTCAAAGTTATAGTCCCTACGTTAGCTTGATGCTGATGCTGGCTTGCAAACATATTTAAGCTCCTTTGAAGAACCTATGTTAGCTTGATTCTGCATTAAAGACCCAATAAAGATGCTAACGTAAGTAACCCAACATTGGATTGTGGCCTGGTCAAACTCCTATGTTAGGTTGGTCCTAGCATATGTACCCCAGCTTGTGACCATATTCAAACTCTGCCAAAGTCCCTGCATCAGCTTGATGGTAATGTAAGTACCCCAGCTTGGGGCCTCAAACTTTGCTAGAATCCTACCTTAAGTACCCCGGTTTGCGACTATATTCAAACTCCACTAAAGTCCCTATGTTAGCCTGATGCTACTGTAGGTACCCCGGCCCTTGACCATATTCAAACTGTGCTACAGGCTCTACGTTAGCTTGATGTTACCTTAAGTACCCAAGCTTGCGGCCTGGTCCAACTTGATACTACCATAAGTACCCTTGCTTCAGTTCATGACCTGGTCAAACTCAAAGCTATAGCTACGTTAGCTTGATGCTGATCCCGGCCTGCAAACATATTTAAACTCCATTGAAGAATCTATGTTAGCTTGATGCTGCATTAAAGACCCAATAAAGATGCTAACGTAAGTAACCCAACATTGGATTGTGGCCTGGTCAAACTCCTATGTTAGGTTGGTGCTAGCATATGTACCCTAGCTTCTGTTCACAGTCCCAACATTAGGTGGATGCTACCTTAAGTACCCCAGCATGTGATCGTATTTAAACTCCCCCCCACCCACATTCACAATAGTATCAGTGCTCTACAGAACACAACCCCCACAGATGTCTACACTGCCACCCAGCTGAAACTCCCTGCCATCTCTTTGCCAACCCAAGTAAAACCTGGGCAAGTTTTGATCACCAGCAGTTCTACAACCTCCCAATACTGGAGAGCATAATTGGCCTCATACTCTCTGGTACAAGTACATTGAGGAATTCATGGAAGCTTGAATGAACCAGATCTGATCAGATTCGGGAGTGTGGCATGTGCACACAGGTGAGGAACAAAGCGAGAATCCGCAGTCGGAGAGTAAAGCGAGTCAGAGAGAAAGGCTCGTTCAGCGTTTAAAACAATAAATATTATTGAAATATACTAAACAATATTTGTGATTTGCTTTGTATTCCAGTTGCTGATGACGAAATGCTGATATTAGGCTACTCCACTATACGGGATATGGCATTGAATCATAACACAAGTTAGAAATTATGAGAGCCCGGACCTGGACCTAAGGAATTTCCTCTATCTGGACTGTACTGAATTCTAATTTAATACATATAGCGAATATATTTTGATATATTCTCTGATATAGAGAATAAAATTTTAGGTTGTGTTGGGTTTTCACGTTGGGTTGCATTAGAAGCATCTCAGCAGCAACTACGTCATGTTAACCTTCAGTCTTCCTGGTCACCAGCCGGTGGAACATCTAGCCAGCCAGTCGGGCCCTGACTAAACTGGGCAGCGGAAGAAAATGCAGGGTTATTCCAAGATGTTATTTTGTAGAAACCCTCAACTGAACATCTCCAGTAAACCTCCACTGACGCTCAACGTGTAAAACTCGCGCTCTCCTCCGCCTCAAACGTTCAGCCGAGCGTCGCCCCCACTCTCTCTCCCCCTCAGTGACTAAACCAATTTGAGGTAACTGGCTCTTAAGACAGGTTAGCGGTGTTTTGAGCATCTGTCAGCTTGGCAGGGTCTTCCATGTGTATAATAACTTGACAGTAGCTCCAAAGCAACTGGAAATGGGCCTCTTTGAAGGCTAAATGGGAAAATATCTCCAGACAGCTCCGGCACGGATAAGGCGAGCTTCGGCACTCGCCGCGCAAAGCCAATCAGCTTTCCATCAAAGTCAGAATTGATTTTCAGAGCTCTGATTATACGCTGTTTTTCCTCTCAACCGGGAGAGGAGGCTTCATATTCGGAACCAACTGAGTGCGTCCAAGTACGGCAACACTACAGTCTTATTACCAGAACAACAGGGAAGGAGGAGGAACGAGGGAGGGGAAAAAAAGAAGAGGACAGAGCTAACGGGGCTGCGGAGGAGAGGGGCGAACTAAAAATGTATGATTTGTTTTTGAATTCAGGTGGCAAATTGCCTCCGAGTTTATTCAATCAAACTCGAGCAATTAGATGCTATTTGGCAACCGCGGAACATGCACTAATGGCTCTCCAACACGTAATAAAACTCACCAGCCAAAAACAGCAGCCAGACTCTTGTTTGCTCGCATCAGATTTGTGGTAAAACGCTTCATTACGCTCCGCGGAAATGGACGGACCATAACCGGACCATATTGGATTCATCTCCAGGGTCATGATATTATTAGCCGCACTCAATGGTCTGCACTTAAGTTCCTGCTGGTCGGCTCTTTGTTTAGATGCTCCGTATGAACAACTGGTGCCGGTATAGCTGTGCTGCCCAAAGCCTCTTCACGCCAGCCAATGGAGGGCCTTCTTATTGAAAAGCTCAGCTTATGTGGTCGTAGGTTTGGGGATCCGGAGCTCCTGCCGACCCACGAACTGAGAAATAAGACTAACCAATCAGATTCTTGTGGTTTAAATTTGGCTCCCTGTTCTAAGTAGCCCTGTCCACAGCTTCAGAGCTATCAAGCACCAACACCGCTAGCGTTATATCGCTGCTGCCCAAAGAAGAACAAGTACCTCCAAAATTGGAACTTTACAGGAGAGGCCAAAAACTGCTTTAGGGTCAATGTAAGTCAATGGAACCAGAATATTTACCAAGCTATTTTGGAGAACTTCTTTTGGTTCATTCAGTCGTGTAGTGTGAAGCAGACATAAAAAGATATTTAAACCATACGTTCTCATAGTCCCCAGTTGTCTCAAACAGGTTAGCTAGAACTAGAACTGGAGGTTCTGTTAGTTCCTATTTGAGTGTTATTTTGGGTGTTATATTGAGGTCACATTCATTGTGTTATTGATGTCACACCAATCTGTGGTGTTTCAGGTGGTTATGGTACTCCTGCAAGATTTTAGTGTAACTTCTGTGTAATTAGTGTTTTATTTGTATTAATTTTGCTTTATTACTGTAAATACTATGTTATTACTTTGTTATTACTAAGCATTGGGCAATACGGCTGTCTGGATGAGGGCATGCACTGTGGCCTTGTTATTGAAAAGCTCAGCTTGTGGTCGTAGGTTTGGGGATCTGGAGCTCCTGGTGACCCACAAACTGAGAAATAAGACTAAACAATCAGATTCTTGTGAGATTTAAATTTGGCTCCCCGTTCTATGGGGGCTTGTTCTAAGAAAACTGAGTAGCCCCACCCACAGCTTCAGAGCTATCAGGCCCCAAAACCACTAGCATTATATACAGAGAACTCACTGGGCTGGTGGGTTTATATTAAGCCTATATTATTTAATTAACCTTTACATCATGTAGTAGTTATATTTCATCACCGTCCAAAGACAAACAAAATAGCAACTTTACAGGAGTGGACAAAAACCTACTTTACTTTTAATGTAGGTCAATGGAACCAGAATTTTTTCGAAGCTATTTTGGAGCATTTCTATTGGTCCATTCATCATAAAATCCTCACCCAATGTAAATGGCAGCTGTCGTGTTCAAATGGTGTGGAAAAATAAAAATAGTCAAAAATTGTGATGCATGTTTTTCTTTGCACAGTGATGATTTATATATGTAGAGTTATGCTTAAAGTCTGATCTGATCAAATCAAAGTTTATTTGTCACATACACAGTCATACACGGTAGTAGCAGTGGAATTCTTTGACAGCTGCCGCCCACATGGAGCACTAAGATCAAGATAAAATAAGCATAGAAAATATAAAGCATGTTCTGAGATAATATAATAATCAGAATAATACTACTAATAATAAATAAGATATCAATAATAATAAGATATCATTGCTGTCCAAATAATCTCTATTTTTGGTGATTTGTGTTTTTTAACATCATTTAAACATGGCTGCTGCTGTTTACATGGTGTGAAAATCTCATGATGAATGGACCAAAAGAAGTTTCTCCAAAATAGCTTGGTAAATATTCTGGTTCCATTGACTTACATTGAAATGAAAACAGTTTTTGGCCTCTCCTGTAAAGTTTCCATTTTGGAGGTACTTGTTGTTCTTTGGGCAGCAACGATATAACGCTAGGGGTTTTGGTGGTTGAAAGCTCTGAAGATGTGGGTGGGGCTACTTATTTTTCTTAGAACAAGCCCCCATAGAACAGGGAGCCTAATTTAAACCCACAAGAATCTGATGGGTTTGTCTTATTTCTCAGTTCGTGGGTCACCAGGAGCTCCAGATCCCCAAACCTACGACCACAAGAGCTGAGCTTTTCAATAACAAGGCCACAGTGCATGCCCTCATCCAGACAGCCGTATTGCCCAATGCTTAGTAATAACACAGTAATAACATAGTATTAACAGTAATAAAGCAAAATTAATACAAATAAAACACTAATTACACAGAAGTTACACTAAAACCTTGCAGGAGTACCATAACCACCTGAAACACCACAGATTGGTGTGACATCAATAACACAATGAATTTGACCTCCCTAATGGGAATTAACAGAACCTCCAGTTCTAGTTCTAGCTAACCTGTTTGAGACAGCTGGGGACTAT
Source organism: Megaleporinus macrocephalus (assembly GCA_021613375.1). Taxonomy (NCBI): domain Eukaryota; kingdom Metazoa; phylum Chordata; class Actinopteri; order Characiformes; family Anostomidae; genus Megaleporinus; species Megaleporinus macrocephalus. Next base: position 2,159,041 of record CM038727.1, on the reverse strand, counting down.
GAGAACTTATGGTCTAATTATCTTTTTATGTCTGCTTCACACTACATGACTGAATGTGAATGGACCAAAAGAATATTCTGGTTCCATTGACTTACACTGAAATGAAATTAGTTTTTGGCCTCTCCTGTAAAGTTCCAATTTTGGAGGTACTTGTTCTTCTTTGGGCAGCAGCGATATAACACTAGTGGTGTTGGTGCTTGATAGCTCTGAAGCTGTGGACAGGGCTACTCAGAACGGGGAGCCAAATTTAAACCACAAGAATCTGATTGGTTAGTCTTATTTCTCAGTTCGTGGGTCGGCAGGAGCTCCGGATCCTCAAGCCTACGACCACAAGAGCTGAGCTTTTCAATAACAAGGCCCTCCATTGGCTGGCGTGAAAGAGGCTTTGGGCAGCACAGCTATACCGGCACCAGTTGTTCATATGGAGCGTCTAAACAAAGAGCCGACCATCAGGAACTTAAGTGCAGACCGTTGAGTGCGGCTAATAATATCATGACCCTGAAGATGAATCCAATATGGACTGCGGCCATTTACATGGTGGGACAAACTCATGATGAATGGACGAAAAGAAGTTCTCCAAAATAGCTTGGTAAGTATTCTGGTTCCATTGACTTACATTGAAAGTACAGACAGTTTTTGTTCTATTTGAAAATACTTGTGAAGCAATGACTAGATAAACATCTTCTAACACACGACTGAAGCCAGTTTCTATACATTCTGGCAGCAGTTAAGGCGGAACAGGAGAGTAAACTCCAGCCTCGTCCTCTTTACTGAGCATTCGGGAGGTTATTAAATTTATATGTGCATGAAGATTAAAGTGGTTCACACATTAATGGATGTACTGATGTGTGTGATTGTGTTTCTTTACCACACTTCTCCTGCTGCTCTGCAGAGCCAAGCTGCATGATCACAGTCATAAAACAGAAATACAACCTGTACTGTGCAACCACTACAGCCCAGCCTACTGTATTAATGTATAAGTACACAGTACCACAGTATAAATCTACTTTCTCCAGACAGGAAGCCTTTATTACCCAGTAAAACACTTTATTATTAAATATTAATCAGTATTAATAGAGTAAGTAGTGTTTTCCATACGTCAGTGTGTTTATTTAACCCTTTCCAAGCTTCTCCTAAACAACCCAGTATTATTATCAGTTCTGATCTAATACCTGCTTTGACTGCTCAGTACTTCATTAAGATAAATCAAGATTTGCTGCTGAAGGAACTGAACACATTCATACAATGTCTGGGGCGTCCAGGAGAAATCTGGAACCTAACTTTGTTCTTCAAACTGGATCAAGATCTGATCTACTTCTCTCACAATAACATATACATGTTACTTTGTATTGTATGTCTGATTATTTACATCAGATCTGCTCTTCTTACTGGTTATCAGATACACATACTGATCAGATAAACACTTTTACACTATCAGATCAGGCGCCTCAGACTTTTACACAGTAGTGTATATACCAATAACTTCATTTCTGGTATATAATAAAGTAGTTAAATAAATTGATGCAATGCTATGGTGCTGCTAAGGTGTCTACGGTTGTTGCTATGGTATTTTAGGTGGTTGCTAGGGTGTTTTTATATCATTTACATACATTTTCAATGCAGCTGCTATGTTATTAGTGTTTAATTTTTGTTATTATTGTTTCCATGTTGTTTATTACTATGTTATTACTATACATTGGGCTGTTTGAGTGGCTGTGTTAGTATCTTAGATGGTTGTTAAGGTACTCCTGCATGGTTGCTAGGTTTTTAGAGTAATTGATGTTTTATATTTGCTTTATTACTGTTGCTACAATATTACTACTATGTTATTATTAAGTTATTACTATACTATTACTATAAGTCTGGTTGTGCTGTGACATCACTTGTGAGTTAGAGGTAGACTTGCTGTTGTGCTTCTAAGTGGTTGCTAAGATATCTAAGGTAGTTGCTATGGTATCTTAGATGGTATCTTAATGTGCTCCTCCAGTGTTGCTAAGATTTTGGAGTAACAAATGTGTTATTTATGTTTTACGTCTGTTAGTATTACTTTATTATTGTTGT
>CM038727.1:2084480-2151980 GCA_021613375.1 Megaleporinus macrocephalus | reverse complement strand
GAAAGCCGAGCGCTCCCGATGAATGATTAAGCTATTGAGGAGGAATCTGAAGGATCACGTTTCCCTCCTCTGCGTTACATCACAGGTCCGTCTGCAGGACACTAATAGGCTTCAGTGCTGTGATCCATCGGATCTGCGAGCGTTCTTGAAGAACTGACAGGCTTTTCACTTTGTTTATACCGGGAGGTCGGACCACCGGAACCTCGTATCGATCTGCCTTTCAGATGAAGAGAATCCTCTTTAGATGAAAACGATTTATGATTCCAATGTTTTCCTCAAGAAAACCATGTACCTCAGCCTGGAGGAAGAGGAACATGTGCTGAGATCCAGAGCTGTTCAAATTTTAAAACAGCTGTAAACAATCAGCTCCGTGTCCAAGACCACCGTCCTGCTGTACTGTAAACATTCAGCTTTATACCTTTAATATTTCAGAACATCTGTATCTTCTTAGCCAAAGGATCTCAAACGGATAGATCTATCTATCTATCTATCTCTGTTTATCTATCTATCTATCTCTGTTTATCTATCTATCTATCTATCTCTGTTTATCTATCTATCTATCTATCTCTGTTTATCTATCTATTTATCTCTGTTTATCTATCTATCTATTTATCTCTGTTTATCTATCTATCTATTTATCTCTGTTTATCTATCTATCTATTTATCTCTTTTTATCTATCTATCTATTTATCTCTGTTTATCTATCTATCTATTTATCTCTTTTTATCTATCTATTTATTTATCTCTTTTTTCTATCTATCTATTTATCTCTGTTTATCTATCTATCTATTTATCTCTGTTTATCTATCTATTTATTTATCTCTTTTTTTCTATCTATTTATCTCTGTTTATCTATCTATCTATTTATCTCTGTTTATCTATCTATCTATCTCTGTTTATCTATCTATTTATTTATCTCTTTTTTCTATCTATCTTTTTATCTCTTTTTATCTATCTATTTATTTTTTGCCGTTATCTATCTATCTATTTATCTCTGTTTATCTATCTATCTATTTATCTCTTTTTATCTATCTATCTATTTATCTCTGTTTATCTATCTATCTATTTATCTCTTTTTATCTATCTATTTATTTATCTCTTTTTTCTATCTATCTATTTATCTCTGTTTATCTATCTATCTATTTATCTCTGTTTATCTATCTATTTATTTATCTCTTTTTTCTATCTATTTATCTCTGTTTATCTATCTATCTATTTATCTCTGTTTATCTATCTATCTATCTCTGTTTATCTATCTATTTATTTATCTCTTTTTTCTATCTATCTTTTTATCTCTTTTTATCTATCTATTTATTTTTTGCCGTTATCTATCTATCTATTTATCTCTGTTTATCTATCTATTTATCTCTGTTTATCTATATATCTATTTATCTCTGTTTTCCTATCTATCTATTTATCTCTTTTTATCTATCTATTTATTTTTCTCCGTTATCTATCTATTTATCTCTGTTTATCTATCTATTTATCTCTGTTTATCTATCTATTTATTTATCTATCTCTGTTTATCTATCTATTTATCTCTGTTTATCTATCTATTTATTTATCTATCTCTGTTTATCTATCTATTTATTTATCTCTGTTTATCTATCTATCTGTTTATCTCTGTTAATCTATCTATCTATTTATCTCTGTTTATCTATCTATCTGTTCATCTCTGTTAATCTATCTATCTATCTCTTTTTATCTATCTATTTATCTCTGTTTATCTATATATTTATTTATCTATCTCTGTTTATCTATCTATTTATCTCTGTTAATCTATCTATCTATTTATCTCTGTTAATCTATCTATCTGTTTATCTCTGTTTATCTATCTATCTGTTTATCTGTGCAAATCTATATCTGTTTATATCTGTTAATCTATCTATCTATTTATCTCTGTTTATCTATCTATGTATTTATTTATCTATCTCTGTTTATCTATCTATTTATCTATCTATTTATCTCTGTTTATCTATCTATTTATCTATTTATCTATCTCTGTTTATCTATCTATCTATTTATCTCTGTTTATCTATCTATTTATTTATCTCTTTTTTCTATCTATCTATTTATCTCTGTTTATCTATCTATTTATCTCTGTTTATCTATCTATCTATCTCTGTTTATCTATCTATTTATTTATCTCTTTTTTCTATCTATCTTTTTATCTCTTTTTATCTATCTATTTATTTTTCTCCGTTATCCATCTATCTATTTATCTCTGTTTATCTATCTATCTATTTATCTCTGTTTATCTATCTATTTATTTATCTCTTTTTTCTATCTATCTATTTATCTCTTTTTATCTATCTATTTATTTTTCTCTGTTATCTATCTATCTATTTATCTCTGTTTATCTATCTCTGTTTATCTATCTCTGTTTATCTATCTATCTATTTATCTATCTCTGTTTATCTATATATCTATTTATCTCTGTTTTCCTATCTATCTATTTATCTCTGTTTATATATCTATTTTTTATCTCTCTTTATCTATCTATTTATCTCTGTTTATCTATCTATTTATCTCTGTTTATCTATCTATTTATTTATCTATCTCTGTTTATCTATCTATTTATCTCTGTTTATCTATCTATTTATTTATCTATCTCTGTTCATCTATCTATCTGTTTATCTCTGTTTATCTATCTATCTGTTCATCTCTGTTAATCTATCTATCTATCTCTTTTTATCTATCTATTTGTCTCTGTTTATCTATCTATTTATCTCTGTTAATCTACCTATCTGTTTATCTCTGTTTATCTATCTATCTGTTTATCTGTGTAAATCTATCTGTTTATATCTGTTAATCTATCTATCTATTTATCTCTCTTTATCTATCTATTTATTTATCTATCTATCTCTGTTTATCTATCTATTTATCTATCTATTCATCTCTGTTTATCTATCTATTTATCTATTTATCTATCTATCTATTTATATCTGTTTATCTATCTATTTATCTATTTATCTATCTATTTATCTCTGTTTATCTATATATTTATTTATCTATCTCTGTTTATCTATCTATTTATCTCTGTTAATCTATCTATCTATTTATCTCTGTTAATCTATCTATCTGTTTATCTCTGTTTATCTATCTATCTGTTTATCTGTGTAAATCTATATCTGTTTATGTCTGTTAATCTATCTATCTATTTATCTCTGTTTATCTATCTATTTATTTATTTATCTATCTCTGTTTATCTATCTATTTATCTATCTATTTATCTCTGTTTATCTATCTATTTATCTATTTATCTATTCATCTATCTCTGTTTATCTGTCTATCTATTTATCTCTGTTTATCTATCTATTTATTCATCTCTTTTTTCTATCTATCTATTTATCTCTGTTTATCTATCTATTTATCTCTGTTTATCTATCTATCTCTGTTTATCTATCTATTTATTTATCTCTTTTTTCTATCTATCTTTTTATCTCTTTTTATCTATCTATTTATTTTTCTCGGTTATCCATCTATCTATTTATCTCTGTTTATCTATCTATCTATTTATCTCTTTTTTCTATCTATCTATTTATCTCTTTTTATCTATCTATTTTTTTTTTCTCTGTTATCTATCTATCTATTTATCTCTGTTTATCTATCTCTGTTTATCTATCTATCTATTTATCTATCTCTGTTTATCTATATATCTATTTATCTCTGTTTTCCTATCTATCTATTTATCTCTGTTTATATATCTATTTTTTTATCTCTCTTTATCTATCTATTTATCTCTGTTTATCTATCTATTTATCTCTGTTTATCTATCTATTTATTTATCTATCTCTGTTTATCTATCTATTTATCTCTGTTTATCTATCTATTTATTTATCTATCTCTGTTCATCTATCTATTTATCTCTGTTTATCTATCTATCTGTTTATCTCTGTTAATCTATCTATTTATCTCTGTTTATCTATCTATCTGTTCATCTCTGTTAATCTATCTATCTATCTCTTTTTATCTATCTATTTATCTCTGTTTATCTATCTATTTATCTCTGTTTATCTATCTATTTATTTATCTATCTCTGTTTATCTATCTATTTATCTCTGTTAATCTATCTATCTGTTTATCTCTGTTTATCTATCTATCTGTTTATCTGTGTAAATCTATCTGTTCATATCTGTTAATCTATCTATCTATTTATCTCTCTTTATCTGTCTATTTATTTATCTATCTATCTCTGTTTATCTGTCTATTTATCTATCTCTTCATCTCTGTTTATCTATCTATTTATCTATTTATCTATCTCTGTTTATCTATCTATCTATTTATATCTGTTTATCTATCTATTTATCTATTTATCTATCTATTTATCTCTGTTTATCTATCTATTTATCTATCTATCTATCTATCTATCTATCTATCTATCTATCTATCTATCTATTTATCTATCTATCTATCTATCTATCTATCTATCTATCTATCTATCTATCTATTTATATCTGTTTATCTATCTATCTATTTATCTCTGTCTATCTATCTATCTATCTATCTATCTATCTATCTATCTATCTATCTATCTATCTATCTATCTATCTATCTATCTATCCCACTAACCAACTAACTAACCTGCTACATATCTTACTAACTAACCAATTAATGAACTAACTAAATTAATTTGTGTCTTCAGCACAGCCCTAGAGTTAACTGTAATACAGCAGCAGAAAAACTGTGCAGGTCATTAAAATGTTTGTAAGAATTATAATAATGCTCTATGGCCGGATTAATCTGGCCATTAACTACTAAATAATTAACTACTAAATAATTAACTACTAAATAATTAACTACTAAATAGTATGCAGGAGAATTTTAAGTTGTCCAAGAGGCGGAGTTTATCAGAAGTAAAGAGGGGGAGGGGTCACCCAGAGAGGTGGAGTCTATCAGAAGTAGAGAAATCACTGCATAGACTCAGGACCACCTCCCAAGACCATCACCACAGTTCCCTTACAGCTCCACACACACAAGTTAAAACTACACCATGTAAAGAAGATGTTCTTCAATGTTCTGGTTTCTTCAGCACTTTAATTCCCAAGACAACAAAGAACTGGGTATAACGTACTGTACAGCAGGACCCCCACAGAGCAGATACTATTAGGGAGGTGGGTCATCCTCAGCACTACAGTGACACTTGAAATGGTGGTGGTGTGTTAGTGAGTGTTGTGCTGGTGTGAGTGGATCAGACCACTGTTTAAACAGACACAGCCGTGCTGCTGCTGGAGTGTTTAAACACTGTTTCCACTCACTGTCCACTCTATTAGACACTCCTACTACTTGCTGGTCCACCTTGTAGATGTAAAGTCAGAGACAGTAGCTCATCTGCTGCTGCACAGTTTGTGTTCCTCAAGTTCTTCATCAGTGGACACAGGACGCCGCCCACAGGACACTGCTGTCTGGATAGTTTTGGTTGGTGGACGATGGTGCACTCTGGATAGTTAAAGGCTGTGTCCCGCTCTCTGTCCTGATGAGCTGTATTATTGATGAAGTGCGGAGAGGAACGAACAAGCAGGACATGCTCCAAATAAGGGCCGCGGCGCCGGATTCCGAGCACAGCCCGTTTCTACTGGGACTGGCAACCTTAACGCTTTTGTCAACGTGGTGAAATTTGATCAGCGCTCTGACTGTTTGCCCGCGTTTGCCGGCTGACATTTGTTGAAAGTGGCCTTTAGTAAAAGTCATAGTCGGGCCGTGAACGGACTCGCCAATCAGGCCGCGGCTGTGCATGTGTGTGCTCAGGGGTCGAAGGTTCGGGGAGCGAGGGGTGGGGGGGGGTGCAGGGTTCTGTGTGTGCTGCTAATCTGACTCGTCCTGTTATAGAAAGTGAGACAGACAGTCGTCATCAATAAAGTATCTGCCGCTGCTGTGTGTATCAGAGTGGAATAGATGTATGTGGTGTGGTGTAGGTTATACAGGCCGGGGTCAATTGGGTGGGGGAGGTGGTGGGGGGGGGGGCTTTGCCCTCTGGGATGTATTTCCTGCCCCCTCGGTTTAAGTTTTAGGAATGACAGTGAAAAATGTCCATATCGCGTATCTGAAGCCCGACATCTGATCCAGCACAGATCTGAAACGCAGTGCTGTGATTGGTTTGTCATGTGATCACAGGAAACGTATTTATTAGAAGTGACCGCCAACCCCCGACTGGACACAACACATCACTTCAGCTTAGACTTCCAGCCCTAATTCAGAGAGAGAGAGAGAGAGAGAGAGAGAGAGAGAGAGAGAGAGAGAGGGGAAAAGAAGAGAGATCAAAAAGAATGAAAGAGGGAAAGAGGAAAGGAAGGGAGAGAGAGAAAAATAGGAAAGGAAGAGAGATAAAAGAGAGTGAGAGAGAAAGAGGAAAGGAAGAGAGAGAGAGAAAGAGGAAATGAAGAAAAATAAAAGAGTGAGAAAGAGAGAAAAGGAAGAGAGATAAAAGAGAGTGAGAGCAAAAGATGAAAGGAAGAGATAGTGAGAGAATGAGAAAAGGAAGAGAGAGAGAAAGAGGAAAGGAAGAGAAATAAATAGAGAGAGTGAGAGAGACAGGAAAGGAAGAGAGATAAATAGAGAGAGTGAGCGAGAGAGGAAAGGAAGAGAGATAAATAGAGAGAGTGAGCGAGAGAGGAAAGGAAGAGAGATAAATAGAGAGAGTGAGAGAGAGAGAGGAAAGGAAGAGAGATCAATAGAGAGAGTGAGAGAGAGAGAGGAAAGGAAGAGAGATAAAAGAGAGTGAGAGAGAAAGAGGAAAGGAAGAGAGAGAGAGAAAGAGGAAATGAAGAAAAATAAAAGAGTGAGAAAGAGAGAAAAGGAAGAGATAAAAGAGAGTGAGAGCAAAAGATGAAAGGAAGAGATAGTGAGAGAATGAGAAAAGGAAGAGAGAGAGAAAGAGGAAAGGAAGAGAAATAAATAGAGAGAGTGAGAGAGACAGGAAAGGAAGAGAGATAAATAGAGAGAGTGAGCGAGAGAGGAAAGGAAGAGAGATAAATAGAGAGAGTGAGCGAGAGAGGAAAGGAAGAGAGATAAATAGAGAGAGTGTGAGAGAGAGAGAGGCAGATAGGAAAAGGAGATATAGAAAAATGAGGGGAAAATGAAGAGAGAAAGGAAAGGAAGATAGAGGGAAGGAAGAGAGAAAGAGAGAACAAAAGAAAGATAGAAAGACAGAAAGAGAAAGAGAAAACGGCAGAGGACAGGGAGAGAGAGATAGGAAAAGAAAAGATGGAAAGAGAGGGTTAGATAGAGCGATAGAGAGAGAGAAGCGAGGGATTGACAGAGTGGTTAATCTCTCTCTCTCTCTGTGTATCTCTGTATCTCTCTCTCTCTCTCTCTCTCTCTCTCTCTCTCTCTCTCTCTCTCTCTCTCTCTCTCTCTCTAGTCTACAGTTCTCTGGTGTATAGATCTCTGTAGCGAGCGCTCTGGCTCTCTCAGTCCTGCAGGAGCGCTCAGGTTTAATGCTGCTGTGAAATAAATTATATTATTTGGTAACAGGGGTCCTGGACTGGCAGCCTGTCCGGGGGGTTTCCTGCCTTCTGCCCAATGAGCACTGAGAGACTCCAGCCCCCCTCACGAGCCGGTGGGATACTCGGTTTAGGAGATAAGTGAGTGAAACCATGATCTTAAAGATGACCCTACTGGTGAAGTGTAAACTCTGATCTGCTGTTCTACTATATAAGAAGATTTGCCCCTCAGCATTTGAACTGCCCCCGCTCAGCGTCACTCTGGCGCCAGGCCTGTACAGCACTGAGCTCTCTAATCATTAGACTGACCAGCAGAGAGCAGCTGAACAGAGTGTTCACTACATGGTTCAGTATGAGTGAATAAAATATTCTGCTTTCTTCTCTTCTAACACCAGAACTGCTTCATATCCAGCTTTGTTTCCACTCCACACTTCAAACTCCATCAAAAGAAAACAGTAATGGCTTCTTTGACAACAGAGAAGAAAGTGATTTAGAAATTTTGTGCAGAACTAAACACTTAAATCTACATTCCTGCACTGTTTTATGAACCCAGACCCTTCTCGCCTCGTCTAGTACAATTTAATTTATTTAATTTATTAGTTTTATTTTCATGCTAAGAAATCTTAATAAAAATGTTTAATGAAGATATTTTCACAAAAATACCACTTTCTATGTATCCTGTATTCATAATGCAATATAAATTCATTAATATGGTGTTATATCCAATGCATAAGACCTTATAGTGTCTGTTATAAGCTTGTATAATTGATTATATGGGCCGGGCACTGCTTCAACGTTTATATATATTATTATTTTATTTTAGTTAGATAAGTAAAGGTAGCAATAGATTTAAGTTGCTGTGCTCACTTCTTATAAGCCCTGTATTACCATTTGGATGTAATTAACCCCCTTTACTTAAGACCTGTAATGACCTGTTATAAACACTGCATAACAATAGTATCTACAATGTTGTTATGAACTATGTTATAGTCCGTAATGAAACCTGAAATCATAAAGTATTATGCATGTAATTAGATCTACTATAGTTCATGCCTGGCATTATAAATTATTATGTATGACATATAACACCTTATTAATGCATTTATAATGCTTTATAAATACAGGATTTATGGGAATGGTTATCATATGTTTATATAAGTTTTTAAGTGCCATACATGACACCTCACATTGCCCGTTATAAGCTTATATAATTGCCTGTAAGTAACTATATTAGCAGGCAAGACACTCTATAGCATAAAATTACATACTTTTATAATATCCAGAGCCAATAGTTCATGTTTAACATTTATTTATTTATTTATTTATTTATTTATTTATTTATTTATTTATTTATTTTGAAGTAAAGAACAAGTCATTATTACAACAGATATTATAATGAATATACATGCTCTTATTATATGTCTGTTATAAGCTTTACTTGTCCTTCACTTCACTTAAAGCCTGTAATGACCTGTTTTAAACACTGTATAACAATAATATCTACAATGATGTTATGAACAATGTTATAGTCTGTTATGAAACCTGAATTCATAAAGTATTGCATGTTATTATATATACTTTAGGTCATGCCTAGCATTATGAAGTAGTTATGTAAGGAATATAAAACATTTATGCATTATGAATACAGGATTTATATGATGTGTGCTTATTTATCCAAAGATGCTTGAAAGTCATAATTAATTAGTGAATACAGGTCACATCCGTTAGGCCTTGTTGAGTTATATACTCATCATATACTCATTTTTTAAGTATAATGCATATATAAATATATATATATATATATATATATATATATATATATATATATATATATATATATATATATATATATATAATTTTACAGGCTTTACGTGAAGAACAAGTAAAGCTTATAACAGGCATTATAATGAATATATTATATATGCTCTTATATATGCCTGTTATAAGCTTCACTTGTTCTTCAGTTCACTTAAAGCCTGTTATGGCCTGTTATAAACACTCCATAACAATAGTTATTATGAACAATGTTATAGTCTGTTATGAAACCTGAATTCATAAAGTATTATGCATGTTATTATATATACTATAGGTCATGCCTGGCATTATAAAGTAGTTATGTAAGGCATATAACACCTTTATGCATTGTGAATTCAGGATCTATAGATTGTGCTTTAAAGGCTTATTTATCTAAAGATACTTGAAATTCATTATTAATTAATAGTGAAAGATGAGTTTAGTGAATACAGACCACATCCGTTAGGCCTTGTTGAGTTATATACTCGTCATATACTCATTCTTTAGTTATAATGCATATATATTAATTAATAACAGGCATTATAATGAATATATTATACATGCTCTTATATATGCCTGTTATAAGCTTCACTTGTTCTTCAGTTCACTTAAAGCCTGTAATGACCTTTTATAAACACTGCATAACAATAGTTATTATGAACAATGTTATAGTCTGTTATGAAACCTGAATTCATAAATTTGATATTATGCATGTTATTACATGTAATATAGCTCATGCCTGGCATTATAAAGTAGTTATGAATGGCATATAAAACATTATTAATACATGTAATTGCAGCAGAAAGACAGGATGCAATGTTTAGGGCTTAAAACTCGAAACTAAATGCACGAAAGTCTTAATTAATTAATAACCTGCACGGCAACTAATGCAGCTTAACCGTGGCCCTTTAGTGAAGGACAAGTTTAGTGAATACAGACCACGTCCTTTAGTCCCGGTCCCCCCTCAGCGTGAACATTTAAGGAGTACAAATTCCTCCCACTCCATTAAAATAAGCTCCTAATTCAGCGGGAATTACCGCACGGCTCCCACGAGAGGCTCCGAGTCACTTCCAGAGTCACACCACGCCGCTCGCTGTGGACAAACGTTCACTCTTTCGCTCCTCTCTCCACGTAAAGCTTCTCTTTCGTTTATCCTTCTTTCCTCCCCCGCCCCCAACACCCCCCTCACACCTCCAAAAAAAAAAAACACCTTCCACGCTTTTGAGAATGACACCTCGCAACGAGCGATGAAAGTTTGAGATCGCGGACACTTGAAATTCTTATTGACTATCTCTCCGGAGTAGGGCCTAAAGGAAAACCAACAATGGATCAGTCTCTCTCGCTTTAGAGGAGCAGAAACACAGAGAACGGGCTCGGATCCAGGAATCGGACGACTTCAGAGAAATGCTGCTTCTCTCTCTGGGACGTGGAAGGAGTTCGCCTGCCAAAACGCTGCCTACTCGCTCACTTCAGAGGGAGAGCCGAGCGCTTACGCGTACCAGCGGGAACCATCCAGACCCTCGGTGACCCCGGCAGATGATGCCCTCCCTCGTAGAATTCCACGGTCCCGGGTCAAATTAGCCTCATCGGCTCGGAAAGCCGGATGCATGGAGCGCATACAGCGTACGAGCAGTTCAGCCCTGCGGAACGATCGCTCTTGATCCAAGCGAGCTCAAATTTGACGGAGCAAAACTCTCGGCACCTCTCCGCTGGCGGCCAGAGCGGGTCAGCACTTGTCAATCTTGCGCTGAGTGGATGAAAAAGTAAACGAATACTTCTCCTCGCCTTCAACCACACACGGCCGAGAAGATGATGAGTCGCTGCTGGAACCTTTCCGTCACCTTCCTGTAATATAGAGTGTCAGCACATACACTTTACTCCCAAACGAATTCACTCGTCTGTCTTCACACTCAAGTGACGTCCCATTCTTAATCCATAGGGTTTAATATGATGTCGGCCCAACCTTTGCAGCTATAACAGCTTCAGCTCTTCTGGGAAGTCTCTCCACACGGTTTAGGAGAGTGTTTATGGGAATATTGGACCGTTCTTCCAGAAGACCGATAGTGAGGTCAGACACTGATGTTGGACGAGAAGGTCTGGCTCACAGTCTCCACTCTAATTCATCCCAAAGGTGTTCTATCAGGTTGAGGTCAGGACTCTGTGCAGGTCAGTCAAGTTCTTCCACATCAAACTCCTCCTCCATGTCTTTATGGAGCTGCTCTGGGCACTGGTGGGCAGTCATGTTGGAACAGGAAGGGGCCGTCCACCAAACTGTCCCCACAAAGTTGGGAGCATGGAGTTGTCCTGAATCTCTTGGTCTGCTGAAGCATTAAGAGTTTCTTTCACTGGAACTGAGGGTCCGAGCCCACCTCCTGATAAGCAACCCCACACAATAATCGCCCCTCCACCAAACTTTACACTAGGCAGAATGCAGTTAAAGAAGTACCGTTCTCCTGGCAACCACCAAACCCAGACTCCAGACTCCAGAGAACACATCTCCACTGCTCTAGAGTCAGTGTTGGCGTGCTTTACTCCACTGCATCAGACGCTCTGCATTGTTATTGGTGATGTAAGGCTTGGATGCAGCTGCTCGGCCATGGAGACCCATTCCATGAAGCTCTCTACGCTCTGTTCTTGAGCTGATCTGAAGACCACATGAAGTTTGGAGGTCTGTAGTGATGGACTGTAGTTGGTGACCTCTGTGCACTATGCTCCTCAGCATCCGCTGACCCGCTCTGTCATTGTACGTGTTCTACCACTTGGTGTCTGAGGTGTCTGAGTTAAAGCTTTGAAACTCATTGGACTCTGTGAGTCTCCCTCTGCCTCTGGAATCCCAGTGAAAATAACATGTTTGCAGCTGCAGCAGTGAATTTTATACATAGCAGCTCCACTGACCAGAGAACACTCTCAGCCACTTCACGGTCTGTTCTCAGACCTGCTCTAAACAGGTCTGATTTTAGCTTCAGGTAGCTGGACTCTGATGTTCTGACCTCACACAAGGCTGAAGCTGCAAGCCCAGCAGCACCTACACTGCATGCTGGCCCCAGTATGTGTGGAGGGCAGAAATAATTATTATAATTATTTCTTTTAAGGAGCACACATAAGGAGTTTATTGTCTTTTGCTACATAGAGCCCACATATTAAATACTTCTAAATAAAATATTCATTATGCTTTATTTATTTAGACAATCGGTGGTAATCAGTACATTCTCATTACCAATTACTAATTATTGCACTATTTGCAGTAATTATAATGCACAATAAACACTTATTTTGTTATCCAATATAATAAATATGATCATATTATCTACGTGAAAATAAAATATGAAAATGCACTGATTACCACTGATTGTCTAAATAAATAAAGCATGAAGAATCATCTGTTTAGAAGTATTAAATATGTGGGCTCTATGTAGCAAATTACAAGATCTTAATAAACTCTCCTTAAAAGAAATAATCATAATACATCTTATAAATTAAATCACTACCTCTGCTGTAGTATTTTTATCCGTATGTTTTTTTTAAGTAGTTTATTTGACATTAAATGATAAAACCCACTGTATTATGTTTGGTATTGAATTGATTGAATTGATATTATTATATAATATTATGATAGTGTGTAATTGGGAACAGAATAGAATTCCTACAGGTTATACACTAAGTTTACAGCTTTAGTGCTGTTTATTATTAAATAACTGATAATAACTGAGTTGAATAATCAATAATAATTTAATAATATATTCTAAAGTGCAGGTTAAGTCACCTGAGGTCTTGCATAGAACAAAACAAACTCTCTCTCTCTCTCGCTCTATATATATATATATATATGTGTGTGTGTGTGTGTGTGTGTGTGTGTATATTATGTATACATATGTATACATATATATATATATATATATATACACATATGTTTTTTATATAAATTGTATGTATGAAAATCTAAATCTGCAGACTAAACCTTTCTGGTCAAAAATTTTATTTATGTAATTATTTATTTCAACATGTGCGTACATTTAAAAATGAACTAAACTAAAATCTTGAGAGAAATGAACTGAAAATCTTTTATTCTCAGCAGTAACTACAACTCTATAGAGTATGGAACACATCCTGAAGCCGAGGGTCTTAAGACTGAAAATTCCAGTCTTGAACTGTTATGCAATGTAACAGTACTGACACACCAACATCAGATGACCACTTCCCTGAAAGGTTTAATGCAATTAATTAAAATTATTATTACAAACTCCACACAGACACAAGGAGACCAAACAAACTCCACACAGACACTGGGAGACCATACACACTCCACACAGACACTGGGAGACCATACACACTCCACACAGACACTGGGAGACCATACACACTCCACACAGACCCTCGTATAAGCTGGGCCCAAACAAAGTCTCACTAAGTATAGACTGTGGTGTATTTAGTCTGTAGTGAATTTCCAAACCCCTGGAAAGCGACTTGTGAAAATGTCATGCATCGTGATATTTCCACCGTATCATCACCTCCACTCTCCATACCTTCCTCCATGTGGGCTGCATCTCCCGCTCGGGAACAGAGACGGGACCGTTTGACTGGAGGCGCAGTACAAACGAGAGGAAAGCAGATTTTCAGCGAGGCTTCGCTCTGCACATTTTTTTCATCTCTGTTTCTTAGCAACACACAAACAGTTCACCGCTAAGTAGGTGAATAAAACCCAAGGACAATTCTCACAGCCCAACACGAGGTAGGAACAAAGGCCAGCGTGTAACCGTGCAAGATTTTCAGGCGTATCCTGCGTGTGTTAACCCGACTTTCACAGCAGTGTTTTCCGTACGCCGGTGGGCCGGATCCGGTAATGGAACCCCGGCTGTCAGTCAGCGCCGGAATACGAGTCGGAGAATGGACGTTGCTGTGATCTTTGTAAGCTGCTGGTCTGTCTGTCGATCAGACTTCATCCTCTCCCTCCTCTTATCTCCGGCGAAGCGTTCCTTCCCTGCCGTCCCGCTGCGCGAGTGAAGGCTTCAAGTGTCAATAAAGTCCTTCTCGGCAAGCCGGCTGAGACGAGCTCTGCCGCTACAGGCCGGAATGAAGTTTCAACCGTCTGCACTTCTGACTGGCTCAAACAGGGAATTCCGACTATTCAGCAGCACCAGCACTACAACAGAACCTCTCATTACTGGACTCTGGTGTTACGTCCAGGGTGGAAAGTTTGACAGCTGTTACTTGGGGGGACTTTTCTGGGGGGTAATATGTCTGGTGGTGCATTTTTATATTATAAGAGTGACTATAGAGCTTAACACTGCTAGTATGTTGGTAGGCGTTGGCTGTAGTAACCCGTGTGGTTGTTAGGGTGCTGCTAAGCAATTGCTATACTATCTTGGATGGTTGCTAGGGGATTGCTATGGTATCCCAGGTGGTTGCTAGGGTTTTGCTAGGTAGGTGCTAAAGTATATTGGATGCTTACTAGTGTGTTGCTATGATATCCCAGGTGGTTGCTTGGGTATTCCTAGGCAGGTGCTGTGATATCTTGAATGGTTACTTGTTTGTTGCTATGGTATCCCAGGTGGTTTCTAGGGTGTTGCTAGGCAGGTGCTATAGTATATTGGACGGTTACTAGTGTGTTGCTATGGTATCCCAGGTGGTTGTTAGGGTGTTGCTAGGCAGGTGCTATAGTATATTGGATGGTTACCAGTGTGTTGCTATGGTATCCCAGGTGGTTGCTAGGGTATTGCTAGACAAGTGCTGTGGTGTCCTGAATGGTTACTAGTGTGTTGCTATGGTATCCCAAGTGGTTGCTAGGGTGTTGCTCTGTATGGTGTATGGTCTCCCAGTGTCTGTGTGGAGTGTGTATGGTCTCCCAGTGTCTGTGTGGAGTGTGTATGGTCCCCTAGTGTCTGTGTGGAGTGTGTATGGTCTCCCATTGTCTGTGTGGAGTGTGTATGGTCTCCCAGTGTCTGTGTGGAGTGTGTATGGTCTCCCAGTGTCTGTGTGGAGTGTGTATGGTCTCCCAGTGTCTGTGTGGAGTGTGTATGGTCTCTCAGTGTCTGTGTGGAGTCTGTATGGTCTCCCAGTGTCTGTGTGGAGTGTGTATGGTCTCCCAGTGTCTGTGTGGAGTGTGTATGGTCTCTCAGTGTCTGTGTGGAGTGTGTATGGTCTCCCAGTGTCTGTGTGGAGTGTGTATGGTCTTCCAGTGTCTGTGTAGAGTGTGTATGGTCCCCCCAGTGTCTGTGTGGAGGCTCTATGGTCTCCCAGTGTCTGTGTGGAGTGTGTATGGTCTCCCAGTGTCTGTGTGGAGTGTGTATGGTCCCCCCAGTGTCTGTGTAGATTGTGTATGGTCTCCCAGTGTCTGTGTGGAGATTGTTTGGTCTCCCAGTGTCTGTGTGGAGTGTGTATGGTCCCCCAGTGTCTGTGTGGAGTGTGTATGGTCCCCCAGTGTCTGTGTGGAGTGTGTATGGTCCCCCAGTGTCTGTGTGGAGTGTGTATGGTCTCCCAGTGTCTGTGTGGAGTGTGTATGGTCCCCCAGTGTCTGTGTGGAGTGTGTATGGTCCCCCAGTGTCTGTGTGGAGTGTGTATGGTCCCCCAGTGTCTGTGTGGAGTGTGTATGGTCTCCCAGTGTCTGTGTGGAGTGTGTATGGTCTCTCAGTGTCTGTGTGGAGATTGTATGGTCTCCCAGTGTCTGTGTGGAGATTGTATGGTCTCCCAGTGTCTGTGTGGAGTTTGTTTGGTCTCCCAGAGTCTGTGTGTGTTTCTCCTACGCTTCCAATCATAGTTTTTTTTTTTAATCAAGAGCACTTTCCTGCATTTAAGACATCTGTAAGGCTGAAAGCTTGAATGTTTTTCTCAGAAGCTTAATGTTACAACCTTAAATCAGGACTCTCTGACTTCCACTGAAAGAACAAAAACACTCATTTCTATGTTTCCAGCATCAAAGCTTTTAACTGATTGTTGAAAATAATTGAAGGTCTCTATCCAGCCTGGACTTTTCAATTACAGGCCTTAAAATCAATAATGCTTAATTAAACACCAAGAACTCCTCGATGAACAGTTTCAGTATAATTTAAACCTGAATCTGACAAAAAACATTTTGAATGTTTATGACAATTACTGAATTGGTTCATAAGTATAAAAAACATATTGGCATTTAATAATAATTACACATCTAATCAACATTCAAGACACTTTTCAGATTGAAACTTATGCAGGAAACAAACTTTCCAACCACACATGGAAACAAAGCTTCAAATAGGACCACTGTAGGACCACCCGTATGTCCACCAATGACCAAGAGCATAGCCACAAAGGTGTTGCTGGTAAGCTCAATTAAGTGTAGTGTCTGATTGAGCATTAATTTGATGACATTTCTTCTATGTTCAATAACTCATGAGATCACGTGTCCACCTCCCAAATTATATCTGCTCAGCAGTGGTCCTATGGGGGTCTTTTCCATTTGGTGGATGAGCCACAGTCAATACAGTCTGCGGCGAGCAAAGATACAACAGTGTACCTAATAAACTGGCAACTGTGTTCTGGAAGAAAACAAGGGTTTAATAATCGTTTATATAGATCTCGTGTGATCTCTTAAAGTGGGCGTGTTCTCTCCTCTGCTGAACCCTGCCCAGCTCTGCCTGGCTCCTCCAGACGCCCCTCCCCCAGAGTGAGCGCTCAGTTACCGTACGTCTCTGCAGCCATACACTAAAAATAATCCACAGTGTTGTGCTAATGTGTGACTGTGGAGTGGAGTGACCGAACACGTCTGGGTATGTGCGCACACTCTGCCCTGAAGGTGATACGGGAAGCACCACGTCCTTTGAGATGTTAAGAGAAACGAGGAAAAGGGCAACGTGGCTCTCCGGCAAACCTGAAGAGCAACAAGCCTGTACTGGATCTCAGGCTGTAGCATCACCTTCACAACAACACTGAATACATTGGTAACATTTATTTTAAGACCTGTTTTTATAACTTAAATTATTAGCACTTAATAATACATTAATAAATAGAAACATTATAAGCAAGAGGATATTATATAAATTGTATATATGTTATGGGTTACAAAGGTTATAAAGCATCAGTTGAGTAAAGAGTTTATTGCTATTTAGTTATAATCTATCAATTAATACGCACCTGCAATGCATTTAGGTGACCTGATAATCAATTATTATGATCAGACACCAATGAACTAAGCTCACAGCAACCTAGTGAGTTAGTAAACAGTCATGTGATGACATGCCAACTTTACAGAAGAGGCCAAAAAGCAAATTTATAATGTAAGTCAATGGAACCAGAAATCTTTTCAAGCTATTTTGGAGCATTTCTATTGGTCCAGATTATAAAATAAGATAAGATAAAAATAAGATAATCCTTTATTAGTCCCACAGTGGGGACATTCACCATGTTACAGCATAGCAAGGCACTAGATATAAAAAATAGATAAATAAACAGTACAGTATATACAATATAAATAATAAAAAGGCCAGAACTCTTAAGATTGTATTTAAAAACAATTGCATGTTGCTTTTTAATTGCACAGGGGAATGAAAAATATTGAACATTACACTGAAAAAATTATGTCTTCTGTAAGTGTGTAAAGTTTAAGTGTGTGTATATAGTCATTTATACAATATAACCAGCAGCTGTTCAAATAAAATACAAAACCAACAAAATTGAGATAACCGTTTTTTTCTTTGGACAGTGATGATATTGAGAACGCTCCAACAACGTAACTTTAAATACAGTTTTCTACAATGTTCAGTTAAATGACTGAGAGTTCTGAGAGTTAACGCCCATGTTTAACAGTTTATAACCTGGAGATATTACTAACTGCTCTGAGCTTCTTATAAACCATTGCTGGTCATTTATAAGAATGGACAGTATTGTTTGTGAATTGCATGAAAATTGCATGAAATGAAATTCTAATGTGATCCTAAACTTTTACAGTACAGTCTGACCGAATGCATTAAAGCCAACATTTATAAGCATGTAAAAACATTTATGTGTTGATAATTCAGAATGAATGAGGTCCACTTTTATTTATTGTCTTGCAAATTCATTATAAAACATGAAAGACAGTATATATACATATAGTCCTATTATCAGTAATTCTCAGTCCTCTGTCTAAATCTCCTGGTACGACCACCAATCCAAGTTAAGGATGTTGTTGGACTAATTGGTTGTTAGGACACTCTTGCTCAATTGTGATCACAGCTGAAAAACATTCTACTAATAAGTGAGTATAAAAGGGAACAACATTCTAGGTTAGTTTAGTATCTGAAGATGAGCAGTTGATGGCTTGCTGACCGACTCACAATGACCAGAAAGAAACAACTTTCTTTAGAGACTCGTCAGTCCATTGTTGTGTTAAGGAAGAAGATACTCCATTAAAACAAGAACCTTTCACTGTGATCCCAAACTTTTGGTAGTATATATATATATATATACATAGACCATATTTTTTTTATTTTAAGTTTTCTATATTATTTTAACACACCAATGCCAGTTTACACTATGTGACAATCACATGATGAATGGACCAATCAAAGTGTTCCAAATCAGCTTGGAAATTAGATAGATAGATAGATAGATAGACAGACAGACAGACAGACAGACAGACAGACAGACAAACAGACAGACAGACAGACAGACAGACAGACAGACAGACAGACAGACAGATAGATAGATAGATAGATAGATAGATAGATAGATAGATAGATAGATAGATAGATACTTTATTGATCCCAAAGGAAATTTAGCGCCAGTAGCACTTACACAGAACAAAAAACAAAGTACAAAACACAGTACAAAAAAACAATAAGGTATATAAAGAAGAATAAAGAATTCCAATAGTCAAAAAGAATATATACAAGAACATATGAATACAGACTATACATACAGACTATACACCCTGACTGAAGGTAAAAAGGTAGTGCAGTAATAAATTAGGTAATGTGTAAGAGAAAAACGGGTATCAGCAGATACATAACAGTACTGGGATATTTATTAAAAAATAATAATAAAAAAATAAAAATAAATAAATAAATGTGCAAAGAATGTGCAATCGTGCAATTTCTGGTTCCATTGACTTACATTGAAAGTAAAGTAGGTTTTTGGTCTCTCCTGTAAAGTTGCAAGTTTGGGGATACTTGTTTTTCACTGGGCGAAGACGACAATCTTCTATTTTCTAGTTAACAGTGTCCAGTTAACAGTGTCCTGTGACCGGTTATAAAGGGTTAGAGGATGACCAACACAGCAGTAGCAGATGAGCTATTGTCTCTGGCTTTAGATCAACAAGGTGGACGAGCAAATATATATATATATAGCATGAAGCCCATACTGTGCTCCCTGGTAGTTAATATGGTAATGTAACCCACATTTTCTCATATATATACATGTGTGTGTGTGTGTGTGTGTGTGTGTGTGTGTGTGTGTGTGTGTGTGTGTGTGTGTGTGTGTGTGTGTGTGTGCTCTGCTCTGCTGTTCTAGGTGCTGTCCGATGCTGGCCCGGACTCTCTCACCCTGAGCACTGCGTCGCTGCATAAACAGACATTTGGCTTCTGAAATTCTGAATCTGACAGAATGCATTAAAGCCAAGCAGGAGAGAGTGGGAGGGTCGGCGCTGTGATGCGACGCTGCACTCTTACTGTAAAGCTCAGCTTTCTCCAGACTGCAGCGCCTAAAGATGTTCTCACTATATTACATGCATGTTTTATTGGATTCTACACCCAGTTTTACTCCACGTCCCACCCCTAATCCCACCTTCCGCTACTGCAGTCCACATGTAGTTAGTCTGCAGTCTGTAATATATACACACATACCAATCAACCATAACATTAAACCACCTCCTTATATCTCCACTCACTGTCCACTGTATCAGCTCCACTGACCATACAGGACCTCCACTCACTGTCCACTGTATCAGCTCCACTGACCATACAGGACCTCCACTCACTGTCCACTGTATCAGCTCCACTGACCATACAGGACCTACACTCACTGTCCACTGTATCAGCTCCACTGACCATACAGGACCTACACTCACTGTCCACTGTATCAGCTCCACTGACCATACAGGACCTCCACTCACTGTCCACTGTATCAGCTCCACTGACTATACAGGACCTACATTCACTGTCCACTGTATCAGCTCCACTGACCATACAGGACCTACACTCACTGTCCACTGTATCGGCTCCACTGACCATACAGGACCTACACTCACTGTCCACTGTATCAGCTCCACTGACCATACAGGACCTCCACTCACTGTCCACTGTATCAGCTCCACTGACCATACAGGACCTACACTCACTGTCCACTGTATCAGCTCCACTGACCATACAGGAGCTCCATTGCAGACTGTAGTTTATCTGATTCTCCGTATACTTTATTACTCTGTTCTTTAATGATCAGGACCCCCACAAGACCACCACAGAGCAAATACTATTAGGGAGGTGGAGAGTTTTAAACACCTCAGCGTCACTGCTGGACTGAGAATCGTCCACCAACCAAAACTATCCAGACAGCAGTGTCCTGTGGGTGGCGTCCTGTGTCCACTGATGAAGAACTAGAGGAACACAAACTGAGCAGCAGCAGATGAGCTACTGTCTCTGACTTTACATCTACAAGGTGGACCAGCAAGTAGTAGGAGTGTCTAATAGAGTGGACGGTCAGTGAACACAGTGTGTGTTGTAAAGGCTGAACAACAGAAAAATAAGACTAAGGTGAAACAACATGAAACGTAATTGAAATAGCAGCGCTGCGAGAACTTCTCCGTGAGTTTGCTGAGGCGTGTGGTTTGGTTTCAGCGCTGTTGATGTTAACTTCTGGTCAGCGATTTCAAATTTGCCTAAGGCGTCCGTTTAGGAAGATCAAAGAGAATTCCAGACAAATGTAGCTACCAAATGGACCGTACACACATAATTTATTCAGTAGGCAACAGATTATTAGATTGGAAACGGATCTGTTGGAGTTCATTTGCATATCACTTCACTCACCACCAGCGCTAGAGCGAGGTGTTTATGTCTAGGCTGTAATCAATGCTCTCTGTTTTTGTTTGCTTTGTTTCATCATTAAGAAGTGAAAACACTGTTATTTTCATTTCTTTGATGTTGTGAATTGACGGGTTTGAGCTCCACTGGGAAGTATGGATACTACATGCCATACATCCCAACACCATGCGGTAAAAAATAGTGAGACTGTCCAGTTTATCAGAAACTGGCCTAGAGTGTATTTATTAGTGTAGTAGGTGAAGTATAGTAGTGTATTCATTAGTGTAGTAGGTGAAGTATAGAAGTGTATTCATTAGTGTAGTAGGTGAAGTATAGAAGTGTATTCATTAGTGTAGAAGTTGAAGTATAGTAGTGTATTCATTAGTGTAGTAGGTGAAGTATAGGAGTGTATTCATTAGTGTAGTAGGTGAAGTATAGGAGTGTATTCATTAGTGTAGTAGGTGAAGTATAGTAATGTATTCATTAGTGTAATAGGTGAAGTATAGAAGTGTATTCATTAGTGTAGTAGGTGAAGTATAGTAGTGTATTCATTAGTGTAGTATGTGAAGTATAGAAGTGTATTCATTAGTGTAGTAGGTGAAGTATAGAAGTGTATTCATTAGTGTAGTAGGTGAAGTATAGAAGTGTATTCATTAGTGTAGTAGTTGAAGTATAGTAGTGTATTCATTAGTGTAGTAGGTGAAGTATAGGAGTGTATTCATTAGTGTAGTAGGTGAAGTATAGGAGTGTATTCATTAGTGTAGTAGGTGAAGTATAGTAGTGTATTCATTAGTGTAGTATGTGAAGTATAGAAGTGTATTCATTAGTGTAGTAGGTGAAGTATAGGAGTGTATTCATTAGTGTAGTAGGTGAAGTACAGAAGTGTATTATTAGTGTAGTAGGTGAAGTATAGTAGTGTATTTATTAGTGTAGTAGGTGAAGCATAGTAGTGTATTTATTAGTGTAGTAGGTGAAGCATAGTAGTGTATTCCTTAGTGTAGTAGGTGAAGTATAGGAGTGTATTCATTAGTGTAGTAGGTGAAGTATAGAAGTGTATTCATTAGTGTAGTAGGTGAAGTATAGAAGTGTATTCATTAGTGTAGTAGGTGAAGTATAGTAGGGTATTCATTAGTGTAGTAGGTGAAGTATAGTAGTGTATTCATTAGTGTAGTAGGTGAAGTATAGTAGGGTATTCATTAGTGTAGTAGGTGGAGTATAGTAGTGTATTCATTAGTGTAGTAGGTGAAGTATAGAAGTGTATTCATTAGTGTAGTAGGTGAAGTATAGAAGTGTATTCATTAGTGTAGTAGGTGAAGTATAGTAGTGTATTCATTAGTGTAGTAGGTGAAGTATAGAAGTGTGTTTATTAGTGTAGTAGGTGAAGTATAGAAGTGTATTCATTTGTGTAGTAGGTGAAGTATAGAAGTGTGTTTATTAGTGTAGTAGGTGAAGTATAGAAGTGTATTCATTAGTGTAGTAGTATAGAAGTGTGTTTATTAGTGTAGTAGGTGAAGTATAGGAGTGTATTCATTAGTGTAGTAGGTGAAGTATAGAAGTGTATTCATTAGTATAGTAGGTGAAGTATAGAAGTGTATTCATTAGTGTAGTAGGTGAAGTATAGAAGTGTATTCATTAGTGTAGTAGTTGAAGTATAGAAGTGTATTCATTAGTGTAGTAGGTGAAGTATAGTAGTGTATTCATTAGTGTAGTAGGTGAAGTATAGGAGTGTATTCATTAGTGTAGTAGGTGAAGTATAGAAGTGTATTCATTAGTGTAGTAGGTGAAGTATAGAAGTGTATTCATTAGTGTAGTAGGTGAAGTATAGGAGTGTAGTCATTAGTGTAGTAGGTGAAGTATAGAAGTGTATTCATTAGTGTAGTAGGTGAAGTATAGAAGTGTATTCATTAGTGTAGTAGGTGAAGTATAGTAGTGTATTCATTAGTGTAGTAGGTGAAGTATAGAAGTGTATTCATTAGTGTAGTAGGTGAAGTATAGAAGTTTATTAACTAGTGTAGTAGGTGAGAGTATAGAAGTGTAGTCATTAGTGTAGTAGGTGAAGTATAGAAGTGTATTCATTAGTGTAGTAGGTGAAGTATAGTAGTGTATTCATTAGTGTAGTAGGTGAAGTATAGAAGTGTATTCATTAGTGTAGTAGGTGAAGTATAGAAGTGTATTCATTAGTGTAGTAGTTGAAGTATAGAAGTGTATTCATTAGTGTAGTAGGTGAAGTATAGAAGTGTATTTATAAGTGTAGTAGGTGAATTATCGTAGTGTATTCATTAGTGTAGTAGGTGAAGTATAGAAGTGTATTCATTAGTGTAGTAGGTGAAGTATAGAAGTGTATTATTAGTGTAGTAGGTGAAGTATAGAAGTGTAGTCATTAGTGTAGTAGGTGAAGTATAGAAGTGTATTCATTAGTGTAGTAGGTGAAGTATAGAAGTGTAGTCATTAATGTAGTAGGTGAAGTATAGAAGTGTATTCATTAGTGTAGTAGGTGAAGTATAGAAGTGTATTCATTAGTGTAGTAGGTGAAGTATAGTAGTGTATTCATTAGTGTAGTAGGTGAAGTATAGAAGTGTATTCATTAGTGTAGTAGGTGAAGTATAGTAGTGTATTCATTAGTGTAGTAGGTGAAGTATAGTAGTGTATTCATTAGTGTAGTAGGTGAAGTATAGAAGTGTATTCATTAGTGTAGTAGGTGAAGTATAGAAGTGTATTCATTAGTGTAGTAGGTGAAGTATAGAAGTGTATTTATTAGTGTAGTAGGTGAAGTATAGAAGTGTATTCATTAGTGTAGTAGGTGAAGTATAGAAGTGTAATCATTAGTGTAGTAGGTGAAGTATAGAAGTGTATTCATTAGTGTAGTAGGTTAAGTACAATATTCACACTATATTGAACTACAGTCTTTCTATCAGGATCGGAATCGTATCGCCCATTTTCCATCTCAAAAAATTCCAAAAGAGCAAAACTCTACATCAACCAATTACTATAAAATATCTGGACATGCAGGAGTGTTATGGATTGGACTAGCTGGGAATAATGAAGATGGAAAGGGTTAAACAGAGGAGCTCCTTTGAATGCTCTCAATCAAGCCCATCAGCCTGAGGTCAACCCACTGATTCAGGCTCTATCGCTCGTTTCATACATCAATTTCTTCAATTACTCTTCCAGCTCAGTCAATTCCTCAGTCCGTCCACATTCCAGTGTTTCTCCACAACGCTTCGTTACACTCCAATAGAAATTGACCACCTGCTTCCAACCGCAAAGCTCTTTTATGTTGATCCACAAAGACCAAAAAAAAAAAAAACGAAGACCATGAAAAGTGTCAGACTTACCTTTCCGACGTAGAGCGGGTCGGTGCCGGTATATTCCTCCAGTACAAAGAACTGATTCCACACCCAGTTCCTCTTCTGCCTCTGCAGGCCTTCCCAGCTGCCCTCGGGGTTCATCCGGGGCTTGGATGTGGCGCCCCTGACCTCTGAGCTCGACCCCCAGCACCCCAGGTCCACGAGGGGGAGCAGTAGAACCGCTAGCCGGACGGCAGTACACATGAGGGGGCCACAACAGGACATCTGGAGGGGCCCCGGAACACCTACGCGGATGGAGAGGCTGGACGGGACTCTGGGCTCTGTTTGGGTGGAGTGTCTCCGACTACGCGGGGCGAGGAAAGTAGGAAAAACGACGTCTCATGGAAAAAGTGCGAGCGAACGAAAGCGCGGAGCTCGGCAGATTTGCTCTCCGCTGCCGGCGCCGTCCGCGTGACTTCAAGTGATGAAATTTCTGCTTTGAGGAACAATGAGGCTCACTCCAGACCAGGAGAACCGAGGTCACGGAGGAAATCCCTTCTTCACAGGACGGGAGGAGACGCCGGCACCTATCGGACAGGACAAAGAGAGAGAGGGAGAGAGGGAGCAGTGTTAGGATATGTGAGCGAGAGAGAGAGAGAGTGTAGGAGAGCGATAGGAAGAGTATAGGAGAGAGATAGGGAGAAAGATAGAGAGAGTATGGGAGCGAGAGATTGAGATAGTATAGGAAAGAGAGAGATAGACAGAGTATAGGGGGAGAGAGATAGGGTATAGGAAATAGGGGAGAGAGGGATCGAGAGATAGAGAGAGAGAGATAGAGACAGATAGAGAGATAGAGAAACACAGAGAGAGAGATACATAGAGATAGAGAGAGAGAGAGAGAGAGAGAGAGAGAGAGAGAGAGAGAGAGAGAGAGAGAGAGAGATAGAGAGACAGAGAGAGAGATACCTAGAGATAGAGAGAGAGACAGATAGAGAGAAAGAGATAGAGAGAGAAAGAGAGAGAGAGATAGAGAGAGAGAGAGAGATAGAGAAAGCGAGAGAGATAGAGAGAAAGAGAGAGATATAGAGAGAGATAGAGAAAGAGAGAGAGAGATCTCAAGAGAGAGAGAGAGAGAGATAGAGAGAGAAAGATAGAGAGAGAGAGATAGATAGAGAGAGAGAGAGATAGAGAAAGATAGAGAGAGAGAGAGAGAGAAAGAAAGAGAGAGAGAGAGAGAAAGGGGAGATGAAGGAGGAGAGAAAGGAACTGCCATCAGCAGAATTATCCTGGTGACCGCAGTCACTTTATCCAGCGTGTATTAAGTATGCTGATGCAATTATAATGAGGAGGAGGAGGAGGAGAAGGAGGAGGAGGAGGAGGAGGAGGAGGAGGCAGCGGTGGCCGGCCAGGAACAGAACCGACCTGCGTAGATCAACACCGTCCTTGGAGTAAACCAGCACCTCAGACCCACCAGCACCAGAGTTACTGAGAACCTTCTCTGATAATAGCAAAGCCAAGCTGAGCTAACTACACCCTCAAACTACAGCAGTACTGCTTCTGAGACACGTCTCTATTCATCATTACTATAGTTACAGTTTACCTGTACACAGGTAGGTGAAGGTAGTGTTCCAGTTTACCTGTACACAGGTAGGTGAAGGTAGTAATACAGTTTACCTGTACACAGGTAGGTGAAGGTAGTGTTCCAGTTTACCTGTACACAGGTAGGTGAAGGTAGTGTTCCAGTTTACCTGTACACAGGTAGGTGAAGGTAGTAATACAGTTTACCTGTACACAGGTAGGTGAAGGTAGTAATACAGTTTACCTGTACACAGGTAGGTGAAGGTAGTGTTCCAGTTTACCTGTACACAGGTAGGTGAAGGTAGTAATACAGTTTACCTGTACACAGGTAGTAGTACCCTGTACTAAACCAACCGGGTCACTATACAGAGCACTAGCATGGTGAACAGAGCAGGTGAACGTAAACATTCCAGTCAGTCCATCCAGTCTGAAAGACGTCTGGAGAGATGATGCCACTGCAGCTGGACTCGCTAGTCCTACTCAGAGAAGCTGCAGCTGAATCTTCCACCACGCAGTGCATTATGGGTATCCACGCCTGCTAGGGTATACACCACCACAAAACAGTGGGAGCCCAAAACAGTATCACAGGGCACAGTTCCAGAAAGCTATTGCTGTGGTGTTCCAGGTGGTTGTCAGGAGATCAGCATCTACAGCAGGGGTGTTTAATTAGAGTTCAGTAAGATCCAGTTAGAGGAGATCTCATCATCTCTAGCGTGTGTTCTGATTCAGTGGTGTATCCTGTTTACTGAAGTAGTCTAGTATCAACATCTTATACCATCAGCTACTGAAACACCAACACACCACACATACCGTTCAGTATATTTCAGTATATTTACTGTTTAAATACTGAACTGAATGAATGCAATACAAGGGCTACATTTAAAACGATTATTATTAAAAGTATATCCTAAAGTGCTTATTTATAATAAAAAAGAGAAATTAAATGATTTATAGATTTTTAATTAGCTCCACGGTCTCAGAACCTATGAGAGATGTTGGTTTGGAGCTGTCTGTGGGAAGAATAAAGATGTCTCGCTCCATTCCTGGTTGAAAAGTCGTTTTTCGCCGTCGACTTTTCTTTTTTTCGAGCTCGCGGTCTGACTCGCTTTATTCTCAGACTGCTGCTTCTCTACAGCAGATCTGATTGGCTGAGGAGCGTGTTTGGTGATTTTACCACACACGTGATTGGTCTCTGAGTTCACTGCACCACAAAGCCCGTATACCGTAAAGACAAGAAAAGCTCCGCCGCTTATAATAAACACAGTCTAAATTAAATAGATCACGCTTGACAACGTCTGGGTCCGGACCCGGACTGCACTCCGCCTATTAGTGACCTCTGATCTACAGAAATACTCAAACCAACAATCAGACATATAAACACGTTCTCTGAGATCTCGTGTTTGATGTTGTCGCTGTCCAAAGAAAAGCATATAATTTTTGGTTAAATTTTAGTTTCTCTATAATTTGAGTGCAGAAGTTGATGTTTATATTGTGGGTGAATCTCATGATGAATGGACCAATAGAAATTCTTTAAAATGGCCTGGAAACATTCTGGTTCCATTGACTTACACTGAAAGTAAAGACAGTTTTTGGTCTCTCCTGTAAAGTTGCTATTTTAGAGAGACTTCTTTTTATTTGGACAGCGACTATACAGTATATACATATGTCATCACTGTCCTGAGAAAATCAGGGCTCCCAAAATTCAAAATTAGTAACTTCACAGAATATATATATGTATAGACTCACCCCATGTACCCACAGTGTGATATATAAATATAAATATATATAGATATATAGTATATAAATATATATATATGTATATATATATAATATATATACTATATATATATATGGTTTAGTATACAGTAGTGTTTATGCTATTACTTCATTTGTAGTCGTGTTGATTCTGTAATATAATAATATAAAAGCTCATTATATGAAAATTATTTTGAGTATAGTTGACCTAAGCCTGAGGAAATGAGCAACACACACACACACACACACACACACACACACACACACACCTATCAGTGAGCTGTGAGGAAAGGGCAGGGGGACGTGGCTGTTTGGAATATCAATGGGGATTTGTTGGGGCCTTTTGTGCAGAATGCTCCGATAAGGGAGGGGTCGTGTAATTTGGGGGGTCGTTTGGGACCTCAGCAAGGGTCATTAATCATGTGTGTTTTTGCCCCACCGCAAGCTTCCACAGAGAAAAGCCACAAGCCACATGATCCGTGTTGCCATCGTCCAGTGGATTAAAAATAAATCTGAGCTGTCAGCAACATGACAGATTCCCTTTCTCTCACCAATACTCTCTCTTTCTCTCTCTCTCTTTCTCTCTCTCTCGCTCTCTCCTGCAATACGCTACCTCGCTCTCCTTTCTAGAAACCACTCTACCTCTCTCTCCTATTACTCCTCCTTCTCTCTCTCACTTCTCTCTCTCTCTCTCTCTCTCTACTCTCCTATACTCTCCCTCTCATCTCTCGTCTCTCGTCGTCTCTCTCTCGTCTCTGCTCTCTCTCCTATTACTCTCCCTCCTCTCTCATCTCTCTCCAATACTCCTCTCATTTCTCTCTCCTCTCTTTCTCTCTCGCCCTCTCGCTCTCTCTCTACTCTCTCGGCTATACTCTCTCTCTCTCTCTCTCTCTTGCTGTCTAATCCTCACTCTCTCTCTCACTCCCTATACTCTCTCTCTCTCTCCAGCTCTCCTCTCTCCTATACTCTCTCCTCTCATCTCCTATACTCTCTCTCTCCTCCTCTCTCCCTCTCTCGCTCTCCCCTCTCACCAATACTCTCATCTCTTCTCGACCCTCTCTCTCTCTCTCCCTCGCTTCTCCTCTCTCCTATACTCTCCTCTCTCTCGCCTCTCTCCTATACTCTCCCTCTCTTCTCCCCTCTCATCACTCGTCTCTCTCTCTCCTATACCTCCTCTCACTCTCCTCTCCTCTCTCTTCTCTCTACTCTCTCCTCTCTCTCTCTCTATCTCCTATACTCTCCCTCTCATCTCTCTCTCACCAATACTCTCTCTTTCTCTCTCTCTCTTTCTCTCTGCCCCCCTCCTCTCCTCTCTCTCTCTCTGCTATACTCCTCTCTCTCTCTCTCTTGCACCTCGGCTTTGCTGTCTCTCCCCTCTCCTCTCTCTCCTATACGCTCTCTCATCTCACCCCTCCTCACTCTCCCATACTCTCCCCTCTCCTCCCCTCTCTCCTATCACACTCTCTCTCATCCTAGACTCTCTCTCTCTCTCCCCCATCTCTCTCCTCTCCCTCTCACCAATACTCTCTCTCTCTCCCTCCCTCTCTCCACTCTCACTCCCTCTCTCTCTCTCTCCTATACTCTCTCTCTCTCTCCCTCTCTCCCTATACTCTCTCTCTCTTCTCCGGTACACTCTACCTCTCTCCTCTCTCTCTCCTATACTCTCTCTCTCCTCTCCAAGACACTCTAAAAACTCTCTCACCTATACACTCTTTCTCTGCTCTCTCTCTCTCTCTCGCTCACTCACTCCTCTCTCCTACCATCTCGACTCGCTCTCTCTCTCTCTCCTATACCTCCCCCCTCATCTCTCTCTCTCCTCTCCTATAACAGTCTCTCTCTCTGCTCTCCACTTCCCTCCCCTCTCTCCTATACTCTCTCTCTCTCTCCATACACTCTAACTCTCCTCTACTCTCTCTCCTATCGCTCTCTCTCTCTCCTAGACACTCTCTCTCCCTATACTCTCCTCTCTCTCCACTCTCTCTCTCTCCCACTCACAATACTCTCTCTCTCTCTCCCCTACTCTCTCTCTCGTCTCTCTCACCCTCTCTCTCTCACTCCTATACTGCTCTCTCTCATCACTCATCTCCATACTCCTCCTATACTCTCCTCTCTCCTGTACACTCTACCATCTCTCACTCTCTCCTCTCTCCTATACGCTCTCTCTCCTCTAGAACACTCAACCCTCTCTCTCCCTATACTCTCTCTCTCTCTCTCCCTCTCTCTCACTACTGTTCTCTCTCCTCTCTCTCTTCCTCTCGTCTCACGCTTCTCCTATACTCTCAGCTTACTCATCCTCTACTCTCTACCACTCTCTCTCGTACCTATACTCGCTCTCTCCTCCCTCTCTCCTCTCTCCTATACTCCCTCTCTCTCTCTATAACACTCTACCTCACTCTCTCATAACCTCTCTCATCTCCTCGACTCTCTCTCTCTCTCTCCCTATACTCTCTCTCTCTCTCCTATACTCTCTCTATCCCTCTCTCTCCTATACTCTCAATCTCTCTCCTATTCCCTATACTCTATCTCTCTCTCTCTCCCCTCTATACTCTATCTCTCTCTCCCCTATTTCTCTCTCTCCTATACTCCCTCTCTTATACTCTCTCTATCTCTCTCCTATCTCTCTCCCATACTCTCTTTATCTCTCTCCCCCATCTCTTTCTCCTATACTCTTTTTATATTTCTCTCTCTTCCCTCTCTCCTATCTCCTATATTCTTTATATCTCTCGATCTATCTCTCTTTTTCTCTTTGTCTGTGTGTTGGTGTCTGTGTCGGTGTCAGTGTCTGTGTGTCGGTGTGTCAGTGTCGGTGTCTGTGTGTTGGTGTCTGTGTGTCGTGTCTGGTGTGTTGGGTGGTCTGTGTTGGTTGTGATACTCTCTCTCACTCCCTCTCATCTCTCTCCTATATCTCCTCTCTCTCTCTTATGTGTCGTGGTCTGTGTGTCGGTGTCCATGTCGGTGTCTGTGTGTCGGTGTCTGTGTCTGTGTGTCGGTGTCTGTGTGTCGATGTCTGTGTGTCTGTGTGTCGGTGTCTGTGTGTCCGTGTCCGTGTGTCTGTGTGTCCGTGTCCGTGTGTCTGTGTGTCTGTGTGTCTGTGTGTCTGTGTCTGTGTCCGTGTCCGTGTCCGTGTGTCGGTGTCTGTGTGTCCGTGTCCGTGTCCGTGTCTGTGTGTCGGTGTGTCTGTGTCGGTGTCTGTGTGTCTGTGTCTGTGTGTCTGTGTCTGTGTGTCGATGTCTGTGTGTCTGTGTTCTATGTCTGTGTGTCGATGTCTGTGTGTCCGTGTCCGTGTCTGTGTGTCTGTGTGTTGGTGTCTGTGTGTCTATGTCTGTGTCTGTGTCTGTGTGTCGATGTCTGTGTGTCTGTGTCTGTGTGTCGATGTCTGTGTGTTGGTGTCTGTGTGTTGCTGTCTGTGTGTCAGTGTCTGTGTGTCTGTGTCTGTGTGTCGATGTCTGTGTGTCGGTGTGTCAGTGTCGGTGTCTGTGTGTTGGTGTCTGTGTGTTGGTGTCTGTGTGTTGGTGTCTGTGTTGGTGTCTGTGTGTTGGTGTCTGTGTGTTGGTGTCTGTGTCAGTGTCTGTGTCTGTGTGTCGGTGTCTGTGTGTTGGTGTCTGTGTCGGTGTCTGTGTGTCGGTGTGTCTGTGTCGGTGTCTGTGTGTCGGTGTCTGTGTGCTGGTGTCCTGTGTGTCTGTTTGATCCTGTGTCTGTGTGTCGGTGAGCTTGTGTGTCCTGTGGCTTGTTTCGATGTCTGTGTGTGTCTGGTGTCTGTGGTGTCGGTGTCGTGTTGTGTCCGTTGATCCGTGTGTCTGTGTGTTTGGTGTCCTGTGTGTCTGGTGTCCGTGTCGTGTCTGTTGTCTGTGTGTTGTCTGTGTGGCGTGTCGGTGTCGGTGTCTGTGTTCGTGTCTGGGTGTCTGTGTCCTGTGTGTCTGTGTGTTGGTGTCTGTTGTTGTGGTGTCCTGTCGGTGTTGTGGTCGGTGTCCTGGTGTGTCGGTGTCTGTGGTTGTCTGTGTGCCGTGGTGTCTGGGGTTGGTCCTGTGTCCGTGTCCGCGCGTCCAGTCCGTGTCCGTGTCAGTGTCCGTGTCCGTGTCCGTGTCCGTGTCTGTGTCCGTGTCCGGTACCTGAGCTGGTACAGGAGAAGCTGAGCGTGTGCTGATCCTCCTGCTCTCTGTAATAATAACAGTCCTGTGTAGGAATGAACTCATCACAGATCAGTTACTGCAGCAGCGCCGAGGGTCAAACTCTGTTTACACCCAGAGAAATGAGCAGAACTCAGACCAGCGCGTGTCCATCTCCTCACTGACCCGCCTCCTCTCCTCTGCATAGAGTCAGAGAGGCAGAGATAGTTACTCCAGCCCCCGACCCCTCTCTTCATAGCTTCCTGTCTCCTCTCTCGCTCTTGCTCTCTCTTCTCTCTCTCCTCCTCTCTCTCATCTCTCCTCTTTCTCTCATCTCCTCTGCTCTCTCTCTCTCTCTCTCTCTCTCCTCTCTCTTTCCACTCTCTCTCCTCTCTCTCCTCCTCCTCTCTCTCTCTCTCTTCTCTCCTCACTCTTTCTCCTCTTCTTCTCTCACTCCTCCATCTCCCTTTCTCTCATCTCCTCTCTCTCTCTCTCTCTCTCTCTCTATCCCTCTCACTCTTTCACACTCTCTCCTCTTTCTCTCATCTCCTCATCTGCTCTTCATCTCTCTCTCCCTCTCTCTCTCTCTCTCACTCTTTCTCTCATCTCTCTCTCTCTCCTCTCTTCTCTCTCTCGTCACTCTCTCTTTCACTCTCTCTCCTCTCTCTCTCTCTCTCTCTCTCTTCTCTCATTTCCTCGTCTCATCCTCTCACTTTCACTCTCCTCTGTCTCTCATCTCTCTCATCTCTCTCTCTCTCTTCTATCTCTCTCCTCTCTCTTTCACGCTCTCTCCTGCTCTCTTCTCTCTCTCACTCTCTCTTTCACTCTCTCTCCTCTCTCTCTCTCTCTCTCTCTCTCTCTCTATCGTCTATGTCACTCTTTCTCCTCATTTCTCTCTCCTCTACTCTCTCCTCTCTCCTCTCTCTCTCTCTCTCTCTCCTCTCATCTTTCACTCCTCCTCCTACTTTCTCTCATCTCTCTCTCATACTTCTCTTCTCTCTCTCTCTCTCCTCTCTCTCACTCGTCTCTCCTCTCTCGTCGTCCTCTCTCTCGTCCTCTCTCTCGTTCTCTCTCTCTCTTCTCTCTCTCTCCTCTCTCTCTCTCTCTCTCTCTTCTCTCTCTCTCCTCTCTCTCTCACTCTCTCTCTCCTCTCTCTCTTTTCTCCATCTCTCCTCTCTCTCTCTTTCACTCTCTCTTCTCTCTCACTCCTCTCTCTCTCTCACACACACTCTCTCCTCTCTCTCATCTTTCTCACTCTTCTCTTTCGCTCTCTCTCTCTTTCACTCTATCTCTCTCTTTCACTCTTTCTCTCCTCTCTCTCTCTCTCACACACTCTCTCTTTCTTAGTCAATTCAGTTTGATTCAATGTTAATTTACTTTTAATGGCTTTACTGCTAAAGCTCTGCTACGAGTGCAAGAAATTAATAATACTAATACTAATAATACTACTACTAATACTAATAATAATAATAAATTATGTTTGTAGGCGTAACTGGTGTAAATGGTCACTCACTGTCCCATTCTCTCTCTCTCTCTCTCTCTCTCTCTCTCTCTTTCCTCTCTCTTCCTACTTAGTCTCTCTCTCTCTCTGTCTTACTATATAGTCCTAAGTCTCTCTCTCCTCTACTCACTCCTAGTCCCCTCCTCGCCTGTCCCTCTTCTCTTTCTACTCTCGATCTCTCTCTCTCTCTCTCTCTCTCTCTATCCCTGTTACTAAAGTATCATGCAACTCCGCGTCGTACTAACAGGTACGTAACTTCATACAATCTGGACCGTGAAACGGGATCAGCGGCAGCTTTTTGCAATTAGTATCCAGCGCCAGCTAGGTTGCTAATGTGATTGCTAGGATGGATCCCTATGGTTGTATGTCTACATACCAGTTTTTATGATATATTTAGGTCGGTTGCTTATGGTTCCCCAGGTGAGTTTCTAGTGAGTGATTGTCTCAGGCCATTGTGATTGGTGCCCTACAGTGGTTTAACAGGGTTGTTGCTTGTCTAGTGGGTAGTTATAGTATCCCAGGTGATGGCTGTAGTAGTCCCAGGTGGTTTCTCAGATGTTGCTAGACGTTAGTATCCCAGGTGGTTGCAATGATATCCCATGTGGTTTCTAGGGTGTTGCTAGGCGGTTGCTATCTTATCTCAAATGGTTTCTAGGTGGTTGCTTTAGTATCCCAGATGGTTGCTACAGTATCTCAGATAGTGTTAGGTTCTTGCTATACTATCGCAGATGCTTGCAATGGTATCCCAGGTGGTTTCTATGGTTTTTCTAAGTGGTTGCGTTTGTATCCCAGGTAGTTTTAGGGGTGTTGCTATAGTATCCCATGTTGTTGCTATAGTATGAAAAAACTTTTTACTGGAGAAAGTTTCAGGGTCATAGTTTTCGTCCTCCAGCTTGAAAACTATAAACATCCCGAGTAAACCATTACAGAAGCACACACATACGGACCCCCAGCACACATAACAAGGAGGGGTCTGACTTGTGGTCTGTATGTTTGGGAGATTTTAATGACAGTGGGAGAAAGTAGAACAGATGTGGCCAAGGGGCAGAGAGAGATAGGGAGAGAGAGACAGAGAGAGAGAGGGAGAGAGAGAGAGAGAGAGGGAGAGAGAGAGCGAGAGAGAGAGAGAAAGTGAGAGAGAGAGAGACAGAGAGAGGGAGGGAGGGAGCGGGAGATGGCCCAGGTGGCTTGTGTTTGTAGTTGATACATTGGCAGAGAGAGCAGTGAGGTCAGACACAGTGAAATGAATGCCTCTTATTGGTCTAACCCAGAGCTCCGCCCCCAGGGAGCCTTCAGCTGCAGGCAGAGATAGTCAGAACAACAGCCAGTGCACTGAGCAGCAGCACTGCAAACACTGACCCTGTCTGGATTATTGAGATGTCTTATTCACAGAACACAGCAGGGAGAGCTCGTCCTTCACTCTCACAAGAACCCAGACAACTCCCTGTAGAACCCTCCTCGTTCTCCTGTAAGAAAAGCTAATTAGTGATTGTTACCATCATTATCATGAAGTTTAATTCCAAATCTCACAATGAGAGCTCAAGAACCACCTTCTCCTCTAGACGTCCTTCTACTCAAGAGCCACCTTCTCCTTCAGAAATCCCTCTACTCAAGAACCACCTTCTCCTCCAGACATCCTTCTACTCAAGAACCACCTTTACCTCTAGACGTCCTTCTACTCAAGAACCACCTTCACCTCTAGACGTCCTTCTACTCAAGAGCCACCTTCTCCTTCAGAAATCCCTCTACTCAAGAACCACCTTCTCCTTCAGAAATCCCTCTACTCAAGAACCACCTTCTCCTCCGGACATCCTTCTACTCAAGAACCACCTTCTCCTCCAGACGTCCTTCTACTCAAGAGCCACCTTCTCCTTCAGAAATCCCTCTATTTAAGAACCACCTTCTCCTCTAGATGTCCTTCTACTCAAGAACCACCTTCTCCTCTAGACATCCTTCTACTCAAGAACCACCTTCTCCTCCAGACGTCCTTCTACTCAAGAACCACCTTCTCCTCCGGACATCCTTCGACTCAAGAACCACCTTCTCCTCCAGACATCCTTCTACTCAAGAACCACCTTCACCTCTAGAAGTCCTTCTACTCAAGAGCCACCTTCTCCTTCAGAAATCCCTCTACTCAAGAACCACCTTCTCCTCTAGACGTCCTTCTACTCAAGAACCACCTTCTCCTCTAGACATCCTTCTACTCAAGAACCACCTTCTCCTCCAGACGTCCTTCTACTCAAGAACCACCTTCTCCTCCAGACCTCCTTCTACTCAAGAACCACCTTCTCCTCCAGATGTCCTTCTACTCAAAATTTACCTTCCCCTCGAGATGCCCTTCTACTCAGGAACTACCATCTCCTCCTCATATAGAAGTAGTGTTGCTGCCCTGACTTCGTTTTCAGGTTGGGTACAAATGTGGGCTCAAGTTAGGCTACCACTAGGGGCCCAGCTGCATTACAGTTATGGGACCTGGTTAGGCTAAAGGTGTGGGTCCCAGATGGGTTACCACCCTGGGGTCCAGTTAGGCTACATTTGTGGTCCCAGCAAGGTTACAGTTATTTCTGAATTGACTGCACCTGTAGCCTAGACTATTAATGGCCCACATGGGCAAAACACAAATGGGGCCCATATAGAGCTAAAGGATAAATCTTTGTGGGCCCCACCTGGCACGTCTAAAGGAGACCCCACTGGCAGCCTATCTTTAACCCCTGTTAATGTGGACTTACTAAACCAGAGAAATATCATCTCACTCCTTCATCTGTCTCTCTTCTGTAAACGAGGGATTTCTTTCTTCTCCATTAACGTAAAACACTGGCTGTCTGTGAGAAGCTTGTAACCTTCACACCTTCACATCTTCTCCTCACGACACCCACCCAGCAGTTCAGAGACTCTATAAACCCACAGTCAGTGATTTCAGAGACCCTGCGAGTGAGTGAGGTGATGTTCTCAGGCTGGCGGAGCACCTGCTGGAAAACTGAGACACAGAAAGACCACCTGACCCCCACATTACTGCCTACATTTATACAGAGCCCACCAAGACCCCATCACAGAGAGAACAAGGGCACTAAACCAGAGAGAGAGAGAGAAAGACCACCTGACCCCCCCCACTACTGCCTACATTCATACAGAGCCCACCAAGACCCCATCACAGAGAGAACAAGGGCACTAAACCAGAGAGAGAGAGAGAGAGAGAGAGAGAGAGAGAGAGAGAGAGAGAGAGAGAAAGAAAGACCACCTGACCCCCACATTACTGCTTTCATTCATACAGAGCTCACCAAGACCCCATCACAGAGAGAACAAGAGCACTAAACCGGAGAGAGAGAGAGAGAGAGATGAGAGAGGAGAAAGAGATAGACCACCTGACACACTACTGGCCCACTTTCATACCACACGACCCCCATCAACAGAGAGGAACAAGGGTAGCATTAAAACCAGAGAGAGAGAGGGGGTGAGAGAGAGCTGAGAGGGAGTAGAGAGAGAAGAGAGGGAGAAAGAGGGAGGGAGGGAGGAGAGAGTAGAGGTGAGCGAGAAAGTAGAGCAGAGTGTAAGTGAGAGAGAAAGAGTGAGCGGAGAGGAGATAGAGAGAGAGAGAGAAGAGAGAGTAGGGAGAGAGAGAGAGAGAGAGTGAGGGAGAGAGAAAGAGAGAGAGAGAGTGGAAAGAGAGAGAGGTGGGACGGGGGACGCGAGAGAGAGAGGGAGAGAGACTAGGTGAGGAGAGAGAGAGAGAGGAGAGAGGAGGGAGGGAAGGGAGTGAGAGGATGCGGGAGGAGCGGGAGATGAGAGATGGGAGGGAGAGAGAGAGGGAGAGATAGGAGGGGGGAGAGAGTTAGAGAGGGAGAGAGAGAGAGAGACAGGGAGAGGGAGAGAGAGAGGGGGAGAGAGAGAGGGAGGGAGAGAGAGAGAGGAGGAGAGAGGGAGGAGAGAGAGAGAGAGAGAGAGAGAGAGGGAGAGATAAAGGTGGGGAGAGAGTAGAGAGGGAGAGAGAGAGAGGGGGAGAGAGAAAGGCTGGGAGGAATGATTAAAGACTGTTAGAAAAAAGTATATGAGTGAGAGAGTGCTAGAGGGAGAGAAAAGGAAGGAGGCAAAAAGAAGAAAAGTGCAGAAGGAGAGGGAGAGTATATTAATGAGAAGAAGAGAAAGAAAAAGAAGAACAAGAGAGGAAAAATAAAAAGAGAGAAAGAGCGAGATAGGTGAGGAATAAGATGGAGAGAGAAATAGTGTGAGAGAAGAAGAGAGGAACAGTGCAAAGGAAACAGAAAAATGGAAAAGAGGGATAAAAAAATCCTCTCTCTCCCTCTCTCACTCTCTCTCTCTCACTTACTCACTCTCTCTCTCACTCTCTCTCTCACTTACTCACTCTGTCTCTCTCTCTCTCACTTACTCTCTCTCTCTCTCCCTATCTCTCTGTCTCTCTCCCTCTCTCTGTCTCTCTCCCTGCTCTCGCTCGTCTCTCTCCTCCACTACTCACGTCTCTCTCTCTCTCTCTCTCTCACGTTTGACTCTCTCTCTCTCTCCCTATCTCTCTGTCTCTCTCCCTCTCTCTCCCACTCTCCCTATCTCTCTCTCTCTCTCTCACTCTCTCTCTCTTACTTACTCTTTCTCTCTTCCTCTCCCTATCTCTCTCTCACTATACTCTCTCTGCTCTCGTCCCTATCTCTCTGTCACTCTCCCTTTCTCTCCCACTCTCCCTACCCTCATCTCTCTATCTCCCTCTCTCCCACTTTCTCTCTCTCTCTCTCCCACTCTCTCTCTCCTCTCTCTCTCTCTCTCTCTACTCGTCTCTCTCTCTCTCTCTCTCTCCCTCTCTCGCTCCCTCTCTCACTTTCTCTCTCTCTCTCCCTACTCACTCTCCCTCCCTCACTCTCTCTCTCTCTCTCTCTCTCTTCTCTCTCCCTCTCTCTCTCGTCTCTCTCGTCTCGTCTCTCTCTCTCTATCTCCCCCTCTCTCGCCTCTCTCTCCCAACTTTCTCTTCCTCTCTTCCTCTCCCTATCTCTCTCTCTCTCCCTCTCTCTCCCACTCTCCCTATCTCTCTCTCTCTCCCTCTCTCTCTCTCTCTCCCTCTCTCTCTCTCTCTCTCTCTCTCTCTCTCTCTCTCTCTCTATTAATATGAGCGCTGGCCGTTGCTGAACTGCTCCGAGGTGGTCCCGGGGTGGACGGGTGGGAGTGGAGCGCAACGCTGTCCCCCAGATTACACGCTGTGACCTCACCTGGCGGCTCCGCTCGGCTGGGAAGGTTACAGGGTGGGATTCAGTAACGGTACTGGTATGCGGTCCTGAGGGGGGACGTGTCAGAGATTCAGGGGGGATTAAGCGTCTCGTTATCATTAACCTGAGCGGATCTGACAGCCCGGCTCCGTCCCCAATCTCAATCTTACATCACTCGCTCGGATCAGCCTCCGCCAGCCAGACCCAGCCAGCCGAGCGCAGACACCGGCGACGAGCTATGTGTTTTAATATGCTGTAAAGATGAATCGCTGCAGCGGAGACGGAACAAACATCACCGTCCTACTGATCAATACTTATAAATATTTATTAATAATTTAGAAAAATAATGTAGTAGCTACATATTCATCTATTTCTTTATTTACTGTTTATTGTTTACATTATTAGCAGTTCTCCTGAAATTAGTGACAAGTGTTTTATCCCACACATGATCTGTCAGTCAAATCTTTATAATAAAAGTTTTTAAAAATTCTCTGTAGTGTATCGAAAATATCGGAAATATGGAATATCACGATATTATATTTAGCGAAACTGTATCAATTCAGTACAGTATCAGTTTTAATCAATAGTTCTCAGTGAAAGATTTGTTATTGTGGTTCAAACCCTAATCACTAGGGGGCAGCGTTCTTCACCACTAAACTCTCCCACTCCAATATAAACAAGTAGTGTAAGTACGCTTACGCTTATAGTGGTGGGATAGTGTGTGTTGCGCTGGTGTGAGTGGATCAAACACAGCAGTGCTGCTGCTGTTGGAGTGTTTAACCACCTCAGCGTCACTGCTGGACTGAGAATCGTCCACCAACCAAAACTATCCAGACAGCAGTGTCCTGTGGGCGGCGTCCTGTGTCCACTGATGAAGAACTAGAGGAACACAAACTGTGCAGCAGCAGATGAGCTACTGTCTCTGACTTTACATCTACAAGGTGGACCAGCAAGTAGTAGGAGTGTCTAATAGAGTGGACAGTGAGTGGACACAGTGTTTAAACACTCCAGCAGCAGCACGGCTGTGTCTGATCCACTCACACCAGCACAACACACACATGCAGTGCTGAGAATGACCCACCTCCCTAATAGTATTTGCTCTGTGGTGGTCCTGTGGGGGTCCTAATCATTAAAGAACAGAGTAATAAAGTATACAGAGAATCAGATGAACTACAGTCTGTAAGTCCTGTATGGTCAGTGGAGCTGATACAGTGGACAGTGAGTGGAGGTCCTGTATGGTCAGTGGAGCTGATACAGTGGACAGTGAGTGGAGCTCCTGCATGGTCAGTGGAGCTGATACAGTGGACAGTGAGAGTAGGTCCTGTATGGTCAGTGGAGCTGATACAGTGGACAGTGAGTGGAGGTCCTGTATGGTCAGTGGAGCTGATACAGTGGACAGTGAGTGGAGGTCCTGTATGGTCAGTGGAGCTGATACAGTGGACAGTGAGTGGAGGTCCTGTATGGTCAGTGGAGCTGATACAGTGGACAGTGAGTGGAGGTCCTGTATGGTCAGTGGAGCTGATACAGTGGACAGTGAGTGGAGGTCCTGTATGGTCAGTGGAGCTGATACAGTGGACAGTGAGTGGAGGTCCTGTATGGTCAGTGGAGCTGATACAGTGGACAGTGAGTGGAGGTCCTGTATGGTCAGTGGAGCTGATACAGTGGACAGTGAGTGGAGGTCCTGTATGGTCAGTGGAGCTGATACAGTGGACAGTGGGTGGAGGTCCTGTATGGTCAGTGGAGCTGATACAGTGGGTATTAGTTGGTTTTATTGTTATGGCTGATCAGTGCAAGTACTAGTGAATGTCAGTGGGTGTTTAGAGAAGAGTAGGCTTTCAATGTCACTTACACACATAATAGGTTTTATTAGTGAGTTTAATCTGTATGTAGTCTAGTACAGTGAATTTAAGTATATACATTAGTCAGTTCTAAATGAATGGTTTTATGAAAAACCTTCACATGCTATAGAACGTCTATTATGTTAACGTTCTTTGTGCTCGTATATGTCTTCTTAATAGAGGACATAAGCGAAAGGGTCGTTTTTGCACCTTCATTTTTAAGAATGAATGAAAACATGCACAGCGTTGATGGAGAAACACCTGCAACGTTGATTCCCTCACACTTCTCAGGGCTGCCGTTCCCTCATACCGCTAACGAATTCTTCAGTCTCTCTTTAATTCCCGCTGCTGAGCACTCGCGACATTAGCTGAGATGCTGTAGTCTGTTAATACAGTCATTATCGCGCCATTTAAAGCAAACGGATGAGGAAATTAGCTGAAAACATTTCGCAGGCTTTTCGCAGTCCGGATAATTTCGGATTGTCCTGGGAATTCTAGCTGTGCAGTAGAATAGAAGCCATTGGAAAAACTATATAGAGATACCCTTCCTAGACAACGATGAGGTGTGGGTAAAAGACAAAGGATGCAATATCTCCTGCTGTAAAGTAGGAGTAGGAGTGGTGTAAAGCTCCACCACTGGACTCTGGAGTGGTGTAAAGCTCCACCACTGGACTCTGGAGTGGTGTAAAGCTCCACCACTGGACTCTGGAGTGGTGTAAAGCTCCGCCACTGGACTCTGGAGTGGTGTAAAGCTTCACCACTGGACTCTGGAGTGGTGTAAGGCTCCACCACTGGACTCTGGAGTGATTTAAAGCTCCATCACGGGACTCTGGAGTGGTGTAAAGCTCCACCACTGGACTCTGGAGTGGTGTAAAGCTCCACCACTGGACTCTGGAGTGATTTAAAGCTCCACCACTGGACTCTGGAGTGGTGTAAAGCTCCACCACTGGACTCTGGAGTGATGTAAAGCTTCACCACTGGACTCTGGAGTGGTTTAAAGCTCCACCACGGGACTCTGGAGTGGTGTAAAGCTCCACCACTGGACTCTGGAGTGGTGTAAAGCTCCACCACGGGACTCTGGAGTGTGTAAAGCTCCACCACTGGACTCTGGAGTGGTGTAAAGCTCTACCACCGGACTCTGGAGTGGTGTAAAGCTCTACCACCGGACTCTGGAGTGGTGTAAAGCTTCACCACTGGACTCTGGAGTGGTGTAAAGCTCCACCACTGGACTCTGGAGTGGTGTAAAGCTCCACCACTGGACTCTGGAGTGGTGTAAAGCTCTACCACCGGACTCTGGAGTGGTGTAAAGCTTCACCACTGGACTCTGGAGTGGTGTAAAGCTCCACCCACTGGGACCTCTGGAGTGGTTTTAAACGCCGCCCCGGATAGCTCTACCACCGGACTCTGGAGTGGTGTAAAGCTTCACCACTGGACTCTGGAGTGGTGTAAGGCTCCACCACTGGACACTGGAGTGATTTAAAGCTCCACCATGGGACTCTGGAGTGGAGTAAAGCTACACCACTGGACTCTGGAGTGGTTTAAAGCTCCACCACGGGACTCTGGAGTGGGGTAAAGCTCCACCACTGGACACTGGAGTGGTGTAAAGTTCCACCACTGGACACTGGAGTGGTGTAAAGCTCCACCACTGGACACTGGAAAAAAACTATACTGTGGAAATGCTACAATATAGTTTCTCAAAGCCTCTAAGTTCTTCCTTACTGTTTTCACATTGAGTGATGTTGAGTTCTGGACTCTGGGGAGGTCAGTCCATTGTTCTGAGACAACCAGCCACTTCTAAGTATGTTTCAATCCCAATTTTCAATTCAATACTTTCCAAGGTTACTGTCTTAATACTGT
The DNA here is from genome assembly GCA_021613375.1 of Megaleporinus macrocephalus. NCBI lineage: Eukaryota > Metazoa > Chordata > Actinopteri > Characiformes > Anostomidae > Megaleporinus > Megaleporinus macrocephalus. Next base: position 2,109,649 of record CM038727.1, on the reverse strand, counting down.
ACATTGTTGGGAGTCAAATTTTCTCTGTAGATTTTAATCATTGAAGAACAAAGTTAGGTTCCAGATTCCTCCTGGACGCCCCAGACATTGTATGAATGTGTTCAGTTCCTTCAGCAGCAAATCTTGATTTAGCTTAATGAAGTACTGAGCAGTCAAAGCAGGTATTAGATGAGAACTGATAATAATACTGGGTTGTTTAGAAGAAGCTTGGAAAGGGTTAAATAAACACACTGACGTATGTAAAAGCTCTACTTACTCTATTAATATTGTTTAAATATTAATATTGCTTTAAAGGGAACCCCAGCTGGTAACTCTTGTAAGCCATAATATGATGTAATGTCTCTAAATTATTAGGACACGTTATAAAAATCACTAAAAGTATCAGATTAATTAGATTTTCTGTAAAATCCGCTGCACGTGGGTCTCCATTGTTGTATCTACTGACGTGATCAGCGGGTAGTGACGTCAAATGGTTGCAGTAACCGGCCGTCACGCTTGAGCACAGCTAGCTACTAAACATGCTACTGTTCAGTCTTTACAGTTTAAACTAGAACTCAACATTTCTGACATCAGCGGTGACATCACACACCACGTTAGTGTAAATGGTGAACAGAGAGGGTGGAGGAGAGAGTGACACAGTGCTGGAGTTGTTGTGAAGCTGTGTGTTGGTGTTGGTGACGGAGGAGGAGAGTGTCTGTTAAAGGAGCTCCGCTTTCTAGCAGGAAACATTCACACTCAGTAAACAGCTAGATACACTGAACGGGAGTGTCTCTGAGCTTCACACTCCTTTATTAGTGAACTAGTATGTTCACTACTAACACTGTACTTTCACCTTCAGGATCCACAAACGAGGAGAAGCAGCTGACGCTAACGCTAAACGTTCTCAGGAGAGAATCCAGCGCATGTTCACGTTCACGGTTCTTCTCGCGGTTCTCCATAATCTTGAGCTTCTGGACTTCCTGTTTGGGGAAACTGTGGCACTGCATTGTGTTTTAGTCTACGCTTAAAACCAACAGCCTCCGTCAAGTCTCTCACCAGTGGTGGTCTACTGAACCCCTCAAACTCATCCAGACTGAAGTGAGGAGAGCAGAGCGGGGGTCTTTGGGTAGCTGTGTTGGTCCACACGCTGCTTCACTAACTATTCTTCTTGTTTATGTTTGTGAAGCTGTTTAGACTAATATCAGTCTTCACACTGCCTTTCACTGAAACATCAACAACACAATGTACATGGTTTTCTTTAAGCTAGTTAGTAACTAACACTCACTCCTTCACACCACAGTCCAGTTCAGACCTGAAACCATCTGACATCATCTACCCAGCAGGCATTGCGTTAAATATTTAGAATAAAAGTGTTCATTTATAAATAAATCTGATACTTTTGTGATTTTTTATAATGTGTCCTAATAATTTAGAGTCATTACAACATATTAAGGCTTACAAGAGTTACCAGCCAGGGTTCCCTTTAAAGCAGCTTAACTTGGTTATCTTATCTTGTTAGTCGTTGACTAGTTAATGAAAAGCACTACAATCAAAAATATTGAACCACAGGATTGTTTTCATTCAAACTAAAAGCAGTAGCTGAACTGGCCCGAGCTTGTCTTATTACAGTGGGGTTCAGCTGTTATCAGTTATAACGAACTACGCTTGTATTGTGTGTAATTCAGTTTGACTGGGGACTCTCCACAGCAGCGTTAATAAGTCTTTAATAGTGCAGACTCAGACACTTAAACCGCTGAATATTATCAGACAAAGCTTTCTTTTCCCCCAGATCTGATAAGCCTATCTGTCCTGCACGTAGCCAGAAGAGCTCCACCACCATGCTTATCTTTCGCGGTGAGGCTCTCTGATGTTTGAAAATAGCAGCTCTCGAGGACTTTCTAGACGCTGTAAAGGGCGAGAACGCAGCCACAGAATGCTGTTCATTATAATTACACTGCTGTCTGGGAGGAGCGAGCTGAAACAAAAGAAGAGAGAGAGGGGACAACGCACTCTGAGTCCAGAAGAACACTCCGTATCTGCGCTGTCCAAAGATAAACATTTATCTCCTTTTTTTGTCGTTTTTTATTTTTCTGCATCATTTGAATGCAGCAGCTGCCGTTTATACTGTGTGAAAAACTCAGGATGAATGGAACAAAAGAAAAGCTCCAAAATAGCTCGGTAGAAATCCTGGTTCCATTGACTTACATTGAAAGTAGAGTTTTTGGTCAAAGCTGAGACTCTGGACTTGCGTTTATACAGTGAAGGAGAACTTCTCTATATACGTTCTATATATATATATGAATATAGAAAATCTGAATTTTTAAAATTTTAGTTTCTAAATGCAGAGTATCATATTAAAACTGATCAATATAAAGCAAATAACACGACATCACAGCGTGAGTAATTACAGCACTGGATCAGTTTCACACAGCATTATTCACTGAGACTGATCAGATACTGACGCAGTGAGGCGAGCGCACTACACACCTGCTGTAATGAATGTAGCGTAAGTTAGCAGGGCTGAAACGTTCCCTCAGAAAACTCCAATTAAGCTTACTTTAGAATTACCTGATTTAGAATTACCTGATTTAGAAAAGTCTGCTGATTTAGAATTACCTGATTTAGAATTACCTGATTTAGAAAAGTCTGCTAACTTAGAAAAGTCTGCTGATTTAGAATTACCTGATTTAGAATTACCTGATTTAGAGAAGTCTGCTAACTTAGAAAAGTCTGCTGATTTAGAATTACCTGATTTAGAATTACCTGATTTAGAAAAGTCCACTAACTTAGAAAAGTCTGCTGATTTAGAATTACCTGATTTAGAAAAGTCTGCTAACTTAGAAAAGTCTGCTGATTTAGAATTACCTGATTTAGAAAAAACTCTACTAATTTAGAAAAGTCTGCTAACTTAGAAAAGTCTGCTGATTTAGAATTACCTGATTTAGAATTACCTGATTTAGAATTACCTGATTTAGAGAAGTCTGCTAACTTAGAAAAGTCTGCTGATTTAGAATTACCGGATTTAGAAAAGTCCACTAATTTAGAAAAGTCTGCTGATTTAGAAAAGTCTGCTGATTTAGAATTACCTGATTTAGAAACGTCTGCTGATTTAGAATGACCTGATTTAGAAAACTGCTGATTTAGAGAAGTCTGCTGATTTAGGATTGTCTGCTGATTTAGGATTATCTGCTGATTTAGGATTGTCTGATTTAGGATTGTCTGCTCATTTAGGATTGTCTACTGGTTTAGGATTGTCTGCTGATTTAGGATTATCTGATGATTTAGGATTGTCTGCTGATTTAGGATTATCTGACGATTTAGGATTGTCTGCTGATTTAGGATTGTCTGCTGGTTTAGGATTATCTGCTGATTTAGGATTGTCTGCTGATTTAGGATTGTATGATTCAAGATTATCTGCTGATTTAGGATTATCTGCTGATTTAGGATTGTCTGATTCAAGATTATCTGCTGATTTAGGATTGTCTGCTGATTTAGGATTGTCTGCTGATTTAGGGTTGTCTGATTTAGGATTGTCTGCTGGTTTAGGATTATCTGCTGATTAAGGATTGTCTGCAGATTTAGGATTATCTCCTGATTTAGGGTGACCTGCTGATTTAGGATTGTCTGCTGGTTTAGGATTATCTGCTGATTTAGGATTGTCTGCAGATTTAGGATTATCTCCTGATTTAGGGTGACCTGCTGATTTAGGATTGTCTGCTGTTTTAGGATTATCTGCTGATTTAGGATTGTCTGCTGATTTAGGATTATCTGCTGATTTAGGATTGTCTGCTTATTTAGGATTGTCTGCTGATTTACGATTATCTGCTGATTTAGGATTGTCTGCTGATTTAGGATTATCTGCTGATTTAGGATTGTCTGATTTAGGATTGTCTGCTGATTTAGGATTATCTGCTGATTTAGGATTGTCTGATTTAGGATTGTCTGCTGATTTAGGATTATCTGCTGATTTAGGATTGTCTGCTGATTTAGGATTATCTGCTGATTTAGGATTGTCTGCTTATTTAGGATTGTCTGATTTAAGATTATCTGCTGATTTAGGATTGTCTGCTGATTTAAGATTATCTGCTGATTTAGGATTGTCTGATTTAAGATTATCTGCTGATTTAGGATTGTCTGCTGATTTAGGATTATCTGTTGATTTAGGATTGTCTGGTTTAGGATTATCTGCTGATTTAGGATTATCTGCTGATTTAGGATTGTCTGCTGATTTAAGATTATCTGCTGATTTAAGATTATCTGCTGATTTAGGATTGTCTGATTTAAGATTATCTGCTGATTTAGGATTGTCTGCTGATTTAGGATTATCTGTTGATTTAGGATTATCTGCTGATTTAGGATTGTCTGCTGATTTAAGATTATCTGCTGATTTAAGATTATCTGCTGATTTAGGATTGTCTGATTTAAGATTATCTGCTGATTTAGGATTGTCTGCTGATTTAGGATTATCTGTTGATTTAGGATTGTCTGATTTAGGATTATCTGCTGATTTAGGATTGTCTGCTGATTTAAGATTATCTGCTGATTTAGGATTGTCTGATTTAAGATTATCTGCTGATTTAGTATTGTCTGATTTAAGATTATCTGCTGATTTAGGATTGTCTGCTGATTTAGGATTATCTGTTGATTTAGGATTGTCTGATTTAGGATTGTCTGCTGATTTAGGATTATCTGTTGATTTAGGATTGTCTGATTTAGGATTATCTGCTTATTTAGGATTGTCTGCTGATTTAAGATTATCTGCTGATTTAGGATTGTCTGATTTAAGATTATCTGCTGATTTAGGATTGTCTGCTGATTTAGGATTATCTGTTGATTTAGGATTGTCTGGTTTAGAAGGATTGTCTGCTGATTTAGGATTATCTGTTGATTTAGGATTGTCTGATTTAGGATTATCTGCTGATTTAGGATTGTCTGCTGATTTAAGATTATCTGCTGATTTAGGATTGTCTGATTTAAGATTATCTGCTGATTTAGGATTGTCTGCTGATTTAGGATTATCTGTTGATTTAGGATTGTCTGGTTTAGGATTATCTGCTGATTTAGGATTGTCTGCTGATTTAGGATTGTTTGCTGATTTGTATTTCTGTATTTAAGTCCATTCAAGCTTAAATATGTGGCCTAAGCTTTAGAATTACTTAGTTTTTTTTACTCTGCAGCAGCAGAAGCATGTATGTCAGTGGGTTTGTGGAGTGAGATGATTGGTTAGTGGGCCTCCATAGGCTGATGATGTTAACCGTGGCCTCATCACTCCCCATAACCCCAGTTCTCCCAGTTCCCTCCCTCTGCCTCCACTCTGCACACTGCACAGCCTCTCCATAACACATACTGAAGAACGTCTGAGCGCTGAGGACTTCAGCATCGCCCTGAAGTCACATCATATTCTTATCACTCTGGACCACATGACACATCCAAGCAGCAGCAGAAAGCAGCGAAAGGCCAGAGACATTAGAACCTGGAGGACTTTGACATTTCCTCTGCTTTTACTGGACCATGAAGGCATCTGCACCTTTGACCACGAGCCCTGTCTGAGCTCACAGCTTCCCGAACTTCTAAACCTCTTTTTATCCTTGTGCCTCTCCGGCCCGTCGATAGATGAGAATGAAGGTAGAAATTATTGTTGGCGCTAAACACTAGAGTTCTAGATACTTTTAGTAAACCCTAGGATGTCTGCTGATTTAGAATTAACTGATTTAGGAACATCTGCTGATTTAGAATTATCTGATTTAGGAATATCTGCTGATTTAGAATGAACTGATTTAGGAACATCTACTGATTTAGAATTATCTGATTTAGGAATATCTGCTGATTTAGAATTATCTGATTTAGGAATATCTGCTGATTTAGAATTATCTGATTTAGAATTAACTGATTTAGGAACATCTGCTGATTTAGAATTATCTGATTTAGGAATATCTGCTGATTTAGAACTATCTGATTTAGGAATATCTGCTGATTTAGAATGATCTGATTTAGAATTACCTGATTTAGGAATATCTGCTGATTTAGAATGATCTGATTTAGAATTACCTGATTTAGAAATATCTGCTGATTTAGAATTACCTGATTTAGAAATATCTGCTGATTTAGAATTACCTGATTTAGGAACGTATGCTGATTTAGAATTACTTGATTTGGGAACATCTGCTGATTTAGAATTATTTGATTGGGGAAAGTCTGCTGATTTAGATTTACAAGATTTCGGAACATCTGATGATTTAGAATTACCTGATTTGGGAACATCTGCTAATTTAGAATTATCTGATTTAGGAATATCTGCTGATTTAAAATGACCTGATTTGGGAATGTCTGCTGATTTAGAACTACACGATTTCAGAACATCTGCTGATTTAGAATTACAAGATTTCAGAACATCTGCTGATTTAGAATTACCTGATTTAGGAACATCTGCTTATTTAGAATTACCAGATTTAGAAAAGTCTGCTGATTTAGAATTACCAGATTTGGGAACATCTGCTGATTTAGAATTACCTGATTTAGGAAAGTCTGCTGATTTAGAATTACTTTATTTGGGAACATCTACTGATTTAGAAATATCTGATTTAGGAATATCTGCTGATTTAGAATGACCAGATTTAGCAACATCTGCTGATTTAGAATTACCTGATTTAGGAACATCTGCTGATTTAGAATTACAAGATTTCAGAACATCTGCTGATTTAGAATTACCAGATTTAGGAAAGTCTGCCGATTTAGAATTACCTGATTTAGGAAAGTCTGCTGATTTAGGAATAATAGTGCTAAACACTAGAGTTCTAGATACTTTTAGTAAACCCTAGGATGTCTGCTGATTCAGAATTAACTGATTTAGGAACATCTGCTGATTTAGAATGATCTGATTTAGGATTATCTGCTGATTTAGAATGAACTGATTTAGGAACATCTACTGATTTAGAATGAACTGATTTAGGAATATCTGCTGATTTCGAATTATCTGATTTAGGAATATCTGCTGATTTAGAATTATCTGATTTAGAATTAACTGATTTAGGAATATCTGCTGATTTAGAATTATCTGATTTAGGAATATCTGCTGATTTAGAATTACCTGATTTAGAATTACCTGATTTAGGAATATCTGCTGATTTAGAATTACCTGATTTAGAATTACCTGATTTAGAAATATCTGCTGATTTAGAATTACCTGATTCAGAAATATCTGCTGATTTAGAATTACCTGATTTAGGAACGTATGCTGATTTAGAATTACTTGATTTGGGAACATCTGCTGATTTAGAATTATTTGATTGGGGAAAGTCTGCTGATTTAGATTTACAAGATTTCGGAACATCTGCTGATTTAGAATTACCTGATTTGGGAACATCTGCTAATTTAGAATTATCTGATTTAGGAATATCTGCTGATTTAAAATTACCTGATTTGGGAATGTCTGCTGATTTAGAACTACACGATTTCAGAACATCTGCTGATTTAGAATTACAAGATTTCAGAACATCTGCTGATTTAGAATTACCAGATTTAGGAAAGTCTGCCGATTTAGAATTACCAGATTTAGGAAAGTCTGCCGATTTAGAATGACCTGATTTAGGAAAGTCTGCCGATTTAGAATTACCTGATTTAGGAAAGTCTGCTGATTTAGGAATAATAGTGCTAAACACTAGAGTTCTAGATATTTTTACTAAAGCTGTCATGTGACGAGGCGGGTAAACGTGAGCAGAGCGGCAGCGCGAGGTGGTATTTATAGTTTTGAATGTAACGAGCGGCGACGGAGGAGAGGGAACAGAATGACTCAGTGGAGTGTCAGCGTTTGGTTAACGACCGCACTGCAAATATTTCAAAACTGAGCAAGCGTGATTCATTCATTTATAATTTCACGTGGGCAGACTAATTATCAAATTAATTCAAAAACGAAATTCTGGCCAAGGATATAAATTACGTCCAACATCTCGGGAAACATGCCCAGAACGCTCGGCACTCAATTCATCCTAATCTCCTCCGACGGTCATCCTGATGATTCGGAGCAGCCATAAATAATGGGCCGCTTTGTTGGAGCACCAAACAGAAACGTATAGCCGTCCTACACGACTTGGCAATTACGGGTTGACGTCATGTTAAAAGCCACCACCTGGACCGAAGATCTTGATCTCTTCTACGCTTTCAGTGAATGTTCTGCTTCTGTACATCTTCTATTGAAGCCATATGGAGCAACTCCGCATAAAGCCCTGGGAGAAGCCTTCAATTGGCAGAGAACCGTTACCTGCATGGAGGTTCTAGTTTAGGAGCCTGGATCAGATTCTCACGCCTACTGTGTTGAATGTGATGTAAGTTAGCAGGTCTGAAAAGTTCCCTCAGAAACCTTCAGGTAAGCTTACAGATGTGCTGCAGATGTGGAGAACAATAAAATAAAGATTATCTCCTGCAAGGACGAAGCTGTTCCATTAACCCGTGACAGCACGCTAAGCTCTGGCTTGTTTATATCGTGTCAGTGATTGTACTCTGGAAGGTCTAAGCTCCCAAACAGTATCAGTTAATGCATCACTGCAGCAATGCAGGACTGAAGAATGAGTTAGTAACCTAATTAACTGGAGTACTCAATTAGTATTAATTAAACAAGCTCAGTTTGTGTAGCTCCTTTTATACACAATTTAAAAAGTATAAAAGAAATAATTCATGTTTATAACTTTCAACTTCAAATAATATTAATTATATTAATGATTATATTAATACATTATTTTAAATACATTTAATTATGTAGAATTATCTACTGCTTTAATCTGCTGATTTAGAATTGTCAACTGATTTAGAATTATCTACTGATTTAGAGTTGTCAGATGATTTAGAATTATCTACTGATTTAGAATTATCTGCTGCTTTAATCTGATGATTTAGAATTGTCAACTGATTTAGAATTATCATATGATTTAATCTACTGATTTAGAATTATTTGTTTATTTAGAATTATCTGCTGATTTAGAATTATCTACTCATTTAGAATTATCTGCTGCTTTAATCTACTGATTTAGAATTATCTGCTGATTTAATCTGCTGATTTAGAATTGTCAATTGATTTAGAATTATCTACTGATTTAGATTGATCTACTGATTTAGAAATAATTGCTGATGAAATCTGCTGATTTAGAATGATCTAGTGATTTAGAATGATCTACTGATTTAGAATTATCTACTGATTTAGAATTATCTGCTGATTTAGATTTAATTGCTGATCAAATCTGCTTTAGAATGATCTACTAATTTAGAATGATCTACTGATTTAGAATTATCTACTGATTTTGAATGATCTTCTGATTTAGAATTAATTGCTGATCAAATCTGCTGATTTAAAATTACCTACTAATTTTGGAATCATCTAGTGATTTAGAATGATCTAGTGATTTAGAATGATCTAGTGATTTAGAATGATCTACTGATTTAGAATGAACTTCTGATTTAGAATTAATTGCTGATCAAATCTGCTAATTTAGAATTATCTACTAATTTAGAATGATCTAGTGATTTAGAATGACCTACTGGTTTAGAATTATTAATGTAGATAATGATTTACATAAATCTGCTGATACATTGTGTTCATTAAGAACTGTCTGCTGATTTAATCTAGAGGTTTTATAAAAGTCTGATTTAGAAAAATGCTGAAAGCAACTGCTGATTAAATCTGATTTAGAAGAATGCCAGCTGCTGGTTTAGTGCGCTGATTAAGAAACATTCATTTCTCTTTGCATTGAGGTTCCACTGCAAGAGCCTAGAGTAGCAGCAGTCACCAACCCTGCTCCCAGAGATCTACCTCCCTGCAGGAGTCCAGCTCCAGCTTCTACTACGATCTACTGCACCACTCTAGCTCCTTAACATCTTCATTCCCTCCTGTCGGTCGTGGGCTGGATGTTGGGAACCGGCCTGAACACGACACCTAACCCCCAGCTGCTCCTCAGGTATGGTGGATAGGGCCGCTCACCACTCCGGGCAAGTGTGTTTACCGCCCCCTAGTTGTGTGTATGTGGGTGCGTGGACGGGTTCAATGTGGAGGTCAAAGTCTTTTGTGTGTAAACAGAAATGGTCAGTGTGTAGTATTGTACAGTAGAAGGGGGCGGGCAGCAGTTTAGCTGAGCTTAGCCTAAACTCCTGGATTGTATCTTTTATCTTTTCTTTTACTATGAAGCTATGAAGCTACACGTGTCTTCTGAGTTTATCTGGATGTTGATGGTAAAATGTGGAAGATCTGAAAATACTAGGTTTTCTGTGGGGACTATTTGAACCTCACAGCGTCCTGCATGTATCCCTCCACCATGAATGGAGTTTAAGACTGAGATCTTCTCTAAACTATCATAAACAGCGTCTCAGAATCAGACAGTGTATTTATAACATCTACTGTAAGAACTTTCTGTGAGGAGCTTTTAGAGGTGGACGTCTGGTTCCATTCACCCCCACGTGAACAGCTCTGACTGTATCTAGAACAGCTTTTAGAGGTAGACGTCTGGTTCCATTCACCTCCACTGTGAACAGCTCTGACTGTATCTAGAACAGCTTTTAGAGGTGGACGTCTGGTTCCATTCACCACCACTGTGAACAGCTCTGACTGTATCTAGAACAGCTTTTAGAGGTGGACGTCTGGTTCCATTCACCACCACTGTGAACAGCTCTGACTGTATCTAGAACAGCTTTTAGAGGTGGATGTCTGGTTCCATTCACCACCACTGTGAACAGCTCTGACTGTATCTAGAACAGCTTTTAGAGGTGGGCGCCTGGTTCCATTCACCACCACTGTGAACAGCTCTGACTGTATCTAGAACAGCTTTTAGAGGTGGACGCCTGGTTCCATTCACCTCCACTGTGAACAGATCTGACTGTATCTAGAACAGCTTTTAGAGGTGGATGTCTGGTTCCATTCACCACCACTGTGAACAGCTCTGACTGTATCTAGAACAGCTTTTAGAGGTGGGCGCCTGGTTCCATTCACCTCCACTGTGAACAGATCTGTTTACATCAGAACTGATTAATTATGCAGAGAGTTCTGAATGATGGAACTCCCTCCGGAGACCCCCACAGAGAGGATATCCGGCATCTGCTGCATCCCAACGCAGACATGCATCCTGGAAACAATGTCCAGGCTGAGAAGTTTTCCTGGGACTGAAAGAAAACATCTAAACATGTTCCTACATGGAGATAACATCCTATTACAATAACAGGAGTCGCGAGCTTATCATCATCACCACCACCAGCCCTGCTGGAGCTCCAGAGTCCAGAGCGCTGAGTCTGATCAGACACCACCAAACACGGCCAGACCCCGAACATGGTCTACACCACCACCGACCACATCTCTGAGAGCCCGTCCGCTCGCGCTAACGCTGTCGCGTGCCGCTACAGGCACGTCTTTCTTTCTGCCGCTGGCGCGCGCCGCGGAGTGACACGTCCCTCAGCGTAAGCAGCTCTGAGACACAAAGCCATTCAGCAGCTCTCCGCAGAGCCGCCGCGCGCCGCCTGAATGCCAATGACGAGGAGCCGGGAGTCACGAGCAGCGCACAAAGTAGCAACAGTTACCCGCGCGCACAGCCCGAGCACGGGATCAGCACTGCAGCACGGAGACTTACCGAGAGATGCAGCGGGAACGGGCGGTCGGCTCGCGCCGCTGGGCTGGCGTACCGGCGAGAACACACGCAGAGAAGAAAAAAAAAAGTTACGCGTAAGGCACGAGCAGCCGCGGTGAGTCTCGCGAGCCCGGGTCTTCACCAAAAGCCAAATGTTCTCATTGTCACATCCGCTGAAAACAAACAAATAAACAAATAAACAAACAGAAAAAAAATGCAGGTTTAATCCGGAGGCGCGCGCGGGAGAGAAGATGCGTAAAGACTGGGCGCTCCGGAGACACGCGCGCACAAGTGTTCAGAGTGGGTTGAGCTCGCTCGCTCTCACTTAGTCGCGCTCTCCCTCTCTCACTCTCCCTCTCTCACTTTCTCTCTGCTCTCTCTCTCTCTCTCACTATTGCTCTCTGTCTCCCTCTCTCTATGTCTTAGTATCTCTCTCTCTCTCTCTCTCTCTGCTCTCTCTCACTCTCTTCCCTTAGTCTCTCCCTCTTTCACTATTGCTCTCTCTCTCCCTCTCTCTTTTTCTTAGTATCTCTTTTTCTCTCTCTTTTTCTTAGAATCTCTTTCTCTCTATCTCTCTTACTGTTGCTCTCTCTCCCCCTCTCTCACTATTGCTCTCTCCTCCTCTCTCTCTTTCTTAGTATCTCTTTCTTTTCTCTCTCTCTCCCTCTCTCTCCTTCTTAGTCTCTCTCCCTCTCTCACTATTGCTCTCTCTCCCTCTCTCTCTTTCTTAGTATCTCTTTCTTTCTCTCTCTCTCCCTCTCTCTCCTTCTTAGTCTCTCTCCCTCTCTCACTATTGCTCTCTCTATATCTCTCTCTCTTTCTTAGTATCTTTCTTTCTCTCTCTCTCCCTCTCCTTCTTAGTCTCTCTCCCTCTCTCACTATTGCTCTTTCTCTCTCTCTCTTTCTTAGTATCTCTTTCTCTCTATCTCTCTCTCTCTTAGTATCTCTCTTTCTCTCTCTCTCTTAGTATCTCTTTCTCTCTTTCTCTCTTTCTTTCTCTCTCTTAGTATCTCTTTCTCTCTATCTCTCTCTCTCTTAGTATCTCTCTTTCTTTCTCTCTCTTAGTATCTCTTTCTCTCTATCTCTCTTTCTTTCTCTCTCTTAGTATCTCTTTCTCTCTACCTCTCTTTCTTAGTATCTTTCTTTCTCTCTCTCTCCCTCTCTCTCCTTCTTAGTCTCTCCCCCTCTTACTATTGCTCTCTCTCCCTCTCTTTGTTTTTTAGTATCTCTCTCTCTCTCTCTCTCCCTCACTCTCTAAGTATCTCTTTTTCAGTATCTCTTAGTCTCTCTTTCTTGCTCTTAGTCTCTCTATTTTTTTCTCTCTCTCTTTCTTAGTCTCTCTTTCTTGCTCTTAGTCTCTCTATTTTTCTCTCCCTCTCTTTCTTAGTCTCTCTTTCTTGCTCTTAGTCTCTCAATTTTTCTTTCTCTGTCTTTCTTAGTCTCTCTTTCCTTCTCTCTCACTCTCTCTATCCCTTTGTTGATCTCTCTTAATCTCTTTTATTTTCTTAGTCTCTCTCTCTCTCCCTGTCTCTCTTTCTTTCTTTCTCCCTCTCTTAGTCTCTGTCCCTCTCCACTTTTGCTTTCATGTAGCTTCTCTCTCACCCCCTGTCACTTTCTTTCTTTTAATCCCTCTCTCTCTTAGTGCCTCTCAGTGTCTCTCTCACTCTTGCTCTCTCTTAGTCTCTCTATCACATCCACTCTCTCCCTCTGTTGTGGTTTAAGTTAGTTTGACAGGCTCGTCCGTTTCGAACTCGCCTCGTTTAGAGGTTGAGATGTTATAACTGGACACATTAAATCAGAGACACGCAGAGTGCCTCAACTCATGTATCCATCTAAGAAGCTTCAATTACAGCCAGAACGCTGCCAGTGTGGAGAGAGACTAGTTACACGGCTCAGTAGGTACTGACACACACCCACACTGTGTGTTCAGGTGTCATATATATATATATATATATATATATATATATATATATATATATATATATATATATATATATATATATATATATATATATATATATATATATGACAATGTTATTTGCCCTTATATACACACGCCAACCACCCACTGTCATCCAGCGTACATGTGTATGAATAGTCTACCAGTTTGTATTGTTATATAATTATATTATTATTAATCTGATGTACTATAACACACTTATTTATAAATAATTAATAAATCAGGTTGTAGTTTGTGAGGATTGGTTTGAAAATTGTTATCAAGGATGAGCTGCATTAGGAACATTGTTACAGGTGTATATAATCAAGCAGCTAACCACGCAGTCTGTCTTTGCACACATTAGTGAAAGCATGTGTTGTTCTGAAGAGCTCACTGAATTCAAGTGTGGTCTGTAATGGGAGGCCAGATATTAACACAGAGTCCTGACTTCAGCCCTAATACAACACCTGTGGGATGAACTAGAACGGAGATGGTGATCCTGTGGTCCAACATCAGTCCCTCACGAATAGTCTTCTGGCCAAAAATTCCCCAAAACACTCCAAACGACATTCCAAAATCTTGTAGGAAGCTCCCCAGAAGAGTGGATGGCATTAGAGCTGCAAACAGGCAAACAAGATTTAGAATGAAGGTAACAGAAGCTTCTGTGAGTGTCCAAATACTTTTGTCCACATAGTGTCTTTCCCTGTGGAGTAGTCTGAACAGGATATATAGGCATTTCTAGGGTGATTCCAAACCACGAGGAGGGAAGTAGTGAACAACAGTTTATCACTTCACAGGAAGCTGCAGAACAGTTTACCCATCAGTCCCTGCGTGTCTCTTGAAGAAGTGTGTTTGATTATGATGCTGTAGGACGTTCAGACTGAACATATTCATCAAATACTTTTCCTCTGTCCACATCCTGGGAATATAACGGTACTGTATAAGGACACGGTGGAAGGGAATGCAGTGTCTGTCTCCTCTGGCTCGCTAACAGGTTAGCTAACTTCCAAATAAAGTACATTTATTAGAATGTGAAAAATATAAGAATATTAAGGATAGGGAGTCACTGTAGTACCACTTTGTACCTGAAGAGGTGATAGTGAGTCACTGTAGTACCACTTTGTATCTGAAGAGGTGATAGTGAGTCACTGTAGTACCACTTTGTAACTGAAGAGGTGATAGTGAATCACTGTAGTACTACTTTGTATCTGAAGAGGTGATAGTGAGTCACTGTAGTACCACTTTGTACCTGAAGAGGTGATAGTGAGTCACTGTAGTACCACTTTGTAACTGAAGAGGTGATAGTGAATCACTGTAGTACTACTTTGTATCTGAAGAGGTGATAGTGAGTCACTGTAGTACCACTTTGTATCTGAAGAGGTGATAGTGAGTCACTGTAGTACCACTTTGTAACTGAAGAGGTGATAGTGAGTCACCGTAATACCATTTTGTACCTGAAGAGGTGATAGTGAGTCACTGTAGTACCACTTTGTACCTGAAGAGGTGATAGTGAGTTACTGTAGTACCTCTTTGTACCTGAAGAGGTAATAGTGAGTCACTGTAGTACCACTTTGTATCTGAAGAGGTGATAGTGAGTTACTGTAGTACCTCTTTGTACCTGAAGAGGTAATAGTGAGTCACTGTAGTACAACTTTGTATCTGAGGTGATAGTGAGTCACTGTAGTACACCTTCGTATCTGAGGTGGTGATAGTGAGTCACTGTAGTACAACTTTGTACATGAGGTGATAGTGAGTCACTGTCATACAACTTTGTATCTGAAGAGGTGATAGTGAGTCACTGTAATACCACTTTGTATCTGAAGAGGTGATAGTGAGTCACTGTATTGAGGAGTGGAATCAGTCCAGCATGTGAGGATGAGGAAGTACTGGTAAGTAAACAGATGTTCATGCTGTCCTCAGTAGTCAGTATATTTGCGGGGTGTGAGAACTGGGACAGTCTACGTGTCAGGAGCTGCAAGGTATGATGTATAATACTGTTAATGTAGAGGTTTAGTAGGTCTCAGCCAGACCCCATCATTCCAACATGTTTCCCTCCACTTACTGAACAAGTACTGACTCCTGATTGTCTGTGATAATCAATAGAACAGATGCACATAATAGAGATCAGGTTGTAAGCGATGCAGTATTCCTTTATAATGACCCGCTGTATGAAATTCAGTCAGTACTATACAGACTTCATTCAGTTCAAGACTTCAAGATTTCAGTGAAAGGTATTTGTGGTTTATTGAAATTGAATTCTCTTTATCTCGAATTAATTCATTCATTTCATATAAAACACTTGTTTATTTAGTGAAATAATATTTTCAGTTTGTAAGTGGGTTGTTTTTGAGTGCTGAACGTGTTTAATTATCGTTTAATAATGTCTAGTTCACAACACATGACAAAAAGTCTCTGCTTGGAGGCGAATTGGCGATCACTCAGTGCTCACTCAGTCATGTAGTGTGAACTTCTGCAAGACGCTCGCTGATTTCTGTTATATATCACAGAAGAAGACAGCACGTAAACACTGATTCCTGCTGGTTTTTATTTTTTTCTTCCTCCAGGTCCCTCATATAAATATATTTTTATTAATTTACTATTTCTTAAATTTCTTGATTCAAATGTTTTCGCCTTTTATTTGTTGTATTCATTTTAATAATGTTCTGATTAACCTGTATTCTGTTCAATGTATATATTATTATATTCTGTTTATTAAAGAAATTAGAGTAAGAGTATATGTACACTGAGAAATCTGAAACAAATCAAAGTAAGAGTATATATACACTGAGGAATCTTAAAGTGATCAGAGTGAGAGTATATACACACAGAGTAATCTGACAAAATTCAGAGTAAGAGTATATACACACTGAGTAATCTTAAAGTGATCAGAGTGAGAGTATATACACAGAGTATATACACACTGAGAAACCTTAAAGATATCAGAGTGAGAGTATATACACAGAGTATATACACACTGAGAAACTTTAAAGATATCAGAGTAAGACTATATACACACTGAGTAATCTTAAAGATATCAGAGTGAGAGTATATACACAGAGTATATACACACTGAGAAACCTTAAAGATATCAGAGTGAGAGTATATACACAGAGTATATACACACTGAGTAATCTTAAAGATATCAGAGTGAGAGTATATACACACTGAGTAATCTTAAAGATATCAGAGTGAGAGTATATACACAGAGTATATACACACTGAGTAATCTTAAAGATATCAGAGTGAGAGTATATACACACTGAGTAATCTTAAAGATATCAGAGTGAGAGTATATACACACTGAGTAATCTTAAAGATATCAGAGTGAGAGTATATACACAGAGTATATACACACTGAGAAACCATAAAGTTATCAGAGTAAGAGTATATACACACTGAGTAATCTTAAAGATATCAGAGTGAGAGTATATACACAGAGTATATACACACTGAGAAACCTTAAAGATATCAGAGTAAGAGTATATACACACTGAGTAATCTTAAAGATATCAGAGTAAGAGTATATACACACTGAGTAATCTTAAAGATATCAGAGTAAGAGTATATACACAGAGTATATACACACTGAGAAACCTTAAAGATATCAGAGTAAGAGTATATACACACTGAGTAATCTTAAAGATATCAGAGTGAGAGTATATACACACTGAGTAATCTTAAAGATATCAGAGTGAGAGTATATACACAGAGTATATGCACACTGAGAAACCTTAAAGATATCAGAGTGAGAGTATATACACAGAGTATATACACACTGAGAAACCATAAAGTTATCAGAGTAAGAGTATATACACACTGAGTAATCTTAAAGATATCAGAGTAAGAGTATATACACACTGAGTAATCTTAAAGATATCAGAGTGAGAGTATATACACAGAGTATATACACACTGAGAAACCTTAAAGATATCAGAGTAAGAGTATATACACACTGAGTAATCTTAAAGATATCAGAGTAAGAGTATATACACACTGAGTAATCTTAAAGATATCAGAGTAAGAGTATATACACAGAGTATATACACACTGAGAAACCTTAAAGATATCAGAGTAAGAGTATATACACACTGAGTAATCTTAAAGATATCAGAGTGAGAGTATATACACACTGAGTAATCTTAAAGATATCAGAGTGAGAGTATATACACAGAGTATATGCACACTGAGAAACCTTAAAGATATCAGAGTGAGAGTATATACACACTGAGTAATCTTAAAGATATCAGAGTGAGAGTATATACACAGAGTATATACACACTGAGAAACCTTAAAGATATCAGAGTGAGAGTATATACACAGAGTATATACACACTGAGAAACCTTAAAGATATCAGAGTAAGAGTATATACACACTGAGTAATCTTAAAGATATCAGAGTGAGAGTATATACACAGAGTATATACACACTGAGAAACCTTAAAGATATCAGAGTGAGAGTATATACACAGAGTATATACACACTGAGAAACCTTAAAGATATCAGAGTAAGAGTATATACACACTGAGTAATCTTAAAGATATCAGAGTAAGAGTATATGTATTCACTGAGAAATATATATATATATATATATATATATATATATATATATATATATATATATATATATATATATATATATATATGAAAAAAAAAAAAAATATATATATATATATATATATATATATATATATACAGTGTACTCTAAAAGGAAGAGTATATATAACAGTATGTGTTTCTATTCATAGTAGGACTGACGAGTCGAGTCCTGGAAATCTACCGACCTCTAGAGTTTAGCTCCAACCACCAGATCCAGGTAATGAAGACCTTCATCTTCTCCTGACAGGTGTGTTTGTAAATCTTGGTCCTCGTTTCAGAGCAGAAGCTAATAAGTCTGATAGGAGAACGCGGAGCAGGTGACTCAACATCTGCTTATTATAGGCGTCAGTGAGTCACTGAGTTTTCTCCTGTTTTATAAGTTCAGGAAACGTGTCCACGCGACAGTCGGAGGTAATGGAGCGAGCACTACAGGCGCAGCGGAGAGAGATTAGACTGAGGAATGCTGAGGTGCTCCTGTAACGAGGGCGGGCGGAGAGCTAACGAGGCCGGTTAACGGTTATTTAGTGTATCACAATGACCCATGAATACTCGCAGCCAATAAATAGAGTTTGTTTTTAACCAATTAGGTAAAAGCTGGGTTTGTTGAGTTGCGGAGAGCGAGCGGCCGGGCGAGAAAGCTCTTTGACCTCTCTCACACTCCGGCTCCTCTCGGCTCCTGGTTTACAGCTCGCTCCTCATTTGCATTTTTCTCCTCCAATTAGAGCTCTGTTTGTACACCGCTCTTAACGGAGCACCTCTTTTTTAGCTAGTGTGAAACTAACATCTTTAAACTATTGATCACACACAGATCAGGGAGAGAGAGAGAGAGAGAGAGAGAGAGAGAGAGAGAGAGAGAGAGAGAGAGAGAGGGAATGTGTAGACGGAGAGAGCACCCCGCAGTACAAACAGAGAACAAACCTAAACCCAAACACAGAGCAGCCTCTGTCTGCCAGAGAGGGAAGAGCAGGTACAGACAGAGCAAGAAACAAGGACATCAGAGAGACAGAGAAAGAATAGGTTAAGTAAAGAAGTGTACTCGTTAGTGTAGTAGTGAAGTATAGAAGTGTATTCATTAGTGTAGTAGGTGAAGTATAGTAGTGTATTCATTAGTGTAGTAGGTGAAGTATAGAAGTGTACTCGTTAGTGTAGTAGTGAAGTATAGAAGTGTATTCATTAGTGTAGTAGGTGAAGTATAGTAGTGTATTCATTAGTGTAGTAGGTGAAGTATAGAAGTGTATTCATTAGTGTAGTAGGTGAAGTATAGAAGTGTATTCATTAGTGTAGTAGGTGAAGTATAGTAGTGTACTCATTAGTGTAGTAGGTGAAGTATAGAAGTGTATTCATTAGTGTAGTAGGTGAAGTATAGTAGTGTATTCATTAGTGTAGTAGGTGAAGTATAGAAGTGTACTCGTTAGTGTAGTAGTGAAGTATAGAAGTGTATTCATTAGTGTAGTAGGTGAAGTATAGTAGTGTATTCATTAGTGTAGTAGGTGAAGTATAGAAGTGTACTCGTTAGTGTAGTAGTGAAGTATAGAAGTGTATTCATTAGTGTAGTAGGTGAAGTATAGTAGTGTATTCATTAGTGTAGTAGGTGAAGTATAGAAGTGTATTCATTAGTGTAGTAGGTGAAGTATAGAAGTGTATTCATTAGTGTAGTAGGTGAAGTATAGTAGTGTACTCATTAGTGTAGTAGGTGAAGTATAGAAGTGTATTCATTAGTGTAGTAGGTGAAGTATAGAAGTGTATTCATTAGTGTAGTAGGTGAAGTATAGAAGTGTATTCATTAGTGTAGTAGGTGAAGTATAGTAGTGTATTCATTAGTGTAATAGGTGAAGTATAGTAGTGTATTCATTAGTGTAGTAGGTGAAGTATAGAAGTGTACTCATTAGTGTAGAAGGTGAAGTATAGTAGTGTATTCATTAGTGTAGTAGGTGAAGTATAGAAGTGTATTCATTAGTGTAGTAGGCGAAGTATAGTAGTGTACTCATTAGTGTAGTAGGTAAAGTATAGAAGTGTATTCATTAGTGTAATAGGTGAAGTATAGTAGTGTATTCATTAGTGTAGTAGGTGAAGTATAGAAGTGTACTCATTAGTGTAGTAGGTGAAGTATAGTAGTGTATTCATTAGTGTAGTAGGTGAAGTATAGAAGTGTACTCATTAGTGTAGTAGGTGAAGTATAGAAGTGTATTCATTAGTGTAATAGGTGAAGTATAGAAGTGTATTCATTAGTGTAGTAGGTGAAGTATAGAACTGTATCATTAGTGTAGTAGGTGAAGTATAGAAATGTATTCATTATTGTAGTAGGTAAAGTATAGAAGTGTATTCATTAGTGTAGTAGGTGAAGTATAGTAGTGTATTCATTAGTGTAGTAGGTGAAGTATAGAAGTGTATTCATTAGTGTAGTAGGTGTAGTATAGTAGTGTATTCATTAGTGTAGTAGGTGAAGTATAGAAGTGTATCATTAGTGTAGTAGGTGAAGTATAGAAGTGTATTCATTAGTGTAGTAGGTGAAGTATAGTAGTGTATTCATTAGTGTAGTAGGTGAAGTATAGAAGTGTACTCATTAGTGTAGTAGGTGAAGTATAGTAGTGTATTCATTAGTGTAGTAGGTGAAGTATAGAAGTGTATTCATTAGTGTAGTAGGTGAAGTATAGTAGTGTATTCATTAGTGTAGTAGGTGAAGTATAGAACTGTATCATTAGTGTAGTAGGTGAAGTATAGAAGTGTATTCATTATTGTAGTAGGTAAAGTATAGAAGTGTATTCATTAGTGTAGTAGGTGAAGTATAGTAGTGTATTCATTAGTGTAGTAGGTGAAGTATAGAAGTGTATTCATTAGTGTAGTAGGTGTAGTATAGTAGTGTATTCATTAGTGTAGTAGGTGAAGTATAGAAGTGTATCATTAGTGTAGTAGGTGAAGTATAGAAGTGTATTCATTAGTGTAGTAGGTAAAGTATAGAAGTGTATTCATTAGTGTAGTAGGTGAAGTATAGAAGTGTATTCATGAGTGTAGTAGGTGAAGTATAGAAGTGTATTCATTAGTGTAGTAGGTGAAGTATAGAAGTGTATTCATTAGTGTAGTAGGTGAAGTATAGTAGTGTATTCATTAGTGTAGTAGGTGAAGTATAGAAGTGTATTCATTAGTGTAGTAGGTGAAGTATAGAAGTGTATTCATTAGTGTAGTAGGTGAAGTATAGAAGTGTATTCATTAGTGTAGTAGGTGAAGTATAGAAGTGTATTCATTAGTGTAGTAGGTGAAGTATAGAAGTGTAGTCATTAGTGTAGAAGGTGAAGTATAGAAATGTATTCATTAGTGTAGTAGGTGAAGTATAGAAGTGTACTCATTAGTGTAGTAGGTGAAGTATAGAAGTGTATTCATTAGTGTAGTAGGTGAAGTATAGAAGTGTATTCATTAGTGTAGTAGGTGAGAGTATAGAAGTTTATTTATTAGTGTAGTAGGTGAAGTATAGAAGTGTTGTCATTAGTGTAGAAGGTGAAGTATAGAAATGTATTCATTAGTGTAGTAGGTGAAGTATAGAAGTGTACTCATTAGTGTAGTAGGTGAAGTATAGAAGTGTATTCATTAGTGTAGTAGGTGAAGTATAGTAGTGTATTCATTAGTGTAGTTGGTGAAGTATAGAAGTGTATTTATTAGTGTAGTAGGTGAAGTATAGAAGTGTATTCATTAGTGTAGTAGGTGAAGTATAGAAGTGTATTTATTAGTGTAGTAGGTGAAGTATAGTAGTGTATTCATTAGTGTAGTAGGTGAAGTATAGAAGTGTATTTATTAGTGTAGTAGGTGAAGTATAGTAAGGTATTCATTAGTGTAGTAGGTGAAGTATAGTAGTGTATTCATTAGTGTAGTAGGTGAAGTATAGAAGTGTATTTATTAGTGTAGTAGGTGAAGTATAGAAGTGTATTTATTAGTGTAGTAGGTGAAGTATAGAATTGTATTTATTAGTGTAGTAGGTGAAGTATAGTAGGGTATTCATTAGTGTAGTAGGTGAAGTATAGAAGTGTATTTATTAGTGTAGTAGGTGAAGTATAGAAGTGTATTCATTAGTGTAGTAGGTGAAGTATAGAAGTGTATTCATTAGTGTAGTAGGTGAAGTATAGAAGTGTATTCATTAGTGTAGTAGGTGAAGTATAGAAGTGTACTCATTAGTGTAGTAGGTGAAGTATAGAAGTGTATTATTAGTGTAGTAGGTGAAGTATAGAAGTGTATTCATTATTGTAGTAGGTGAAGTATAGAAGTGTACTCATTAGTGTAGTAGGTGAAGTATAGAAGTGTATTCATTAGTGTAGTAGGTGAAGTATAGAAGTGTACTCATTAGTGTAGTAGGTGAAGTATAGAAGTGTATTTATTAGTGTAGTAGGTGAAGTATAGTAGTGTATTCATTAGTGTAGTAGGTGAAGTATAGAAGTGTATTCATTAGTGTAGTAGGTGAAGTATAGTAGTGTGTTCATTAGTGTAGTAGGTGAAGTATAGAAGTGTATTATTAGTGTAGTAGGTGAAGTATAGAAGTGTATTCATTAGTGTAGTAGGTGAAGTATAGAAGTGTACTTATTAGTGTAGTAGGTGAAAAATAGAAGTGTATTATTAGTGTAGAAGGTGAAGTATAGAAGTGTATTATTAGTGTAGTAGGTGAAGTATAGAAGTGTATTCATTAGTGTAGTAGGTGAAGTATAGAAGTGTATTATTAGTGTAGTAGGTGAAGTATAGAAGTGTACATATTTCACTCATGGTTTGTTTTGATTGGTCTTCATTCACCTTTAGGATTGTAGTAACTGTGATGAGATGCTGACTTAGTCTATAAACACATTCTCAACTCGTGTACCGTCTAGGAAGTGTTTGTTCTGAGCGTGCTGGAGGGAGCTGTCATGCTCTGAACATGTGCTGAGATGTTTTCTGCTCATCTCCAGTTTCTCTGAATCCGAGTGGCTCCAGCACTGAAAATGTAGACCTGTTATTTTAAAGCGTGTCATTTAGCCGGAACTGAATTGCGTCCGTTGAGTGCGCAGTGGGGGGGGGTCACGCTGGCCGCTGTCAAGGCTCGCTCTGCTGCGTGGCCGCTAAGGGCTACCAGGCTTCATTGGATTGTTATTTAATTGGAGAGTGACACAGCGAGCCCTGCTGGCTGGCTCACCCCATCAATCACCCTCCGTCCCCCGGCACTGACATTATCACACAAGCACACACGCGCGGTCACACCGCTGTGTCCACAGGACGTCTTCATTACCCTTAAGAGCTGACCGCAACTCTCAAATGCCTGTAGAGCTTCAGCGCTGGTGAGGGATGTTTCACTGACCTTACAGTGAAATTCCGTCTAAAGGCGAGCAGTGGAGCACTGGCACAGCGGAACCACGGCTAGTTCCCGGAGGAACCTTCCAGAGGACGGGTCTTTTATGGAACGTTATGGTGAAAGAGATGGGTGGGGAGTGTAGAAGCTTTAACTGGAGCTCACGTCCTACTGACTCAGCAGCTGATAAAGAGCATCATTAACAGTAATTAAGAGTGACCTGAACGTTTGGAGGGTATTCATTAGTGTAGTAGGTGAAGTATAGTAGTGTACTCATTAGTGTAGTAGGTGAAGTATAGTAGTGTATTCATTAGAGTAGTAGGTGCAGTATAGAAGTGTACTCATTAGTGTAGTAGGTGAAGTATAGTAGTGTATTCATTAGTGTAGTAGATGAAGTATAGAAGTGTACTCATTAGTGTAGTAGATGAAGTATAGAAGTGTATTCATTAGTGTAGTAGGTGAAGTATAGAAGTGTATTCATTAGTGTAGTAGGTGAAGTATAGTAGTGTATTCATTAGTTTAGTAGGTGAAGTATAGAAGTGTATTCATTAGTGTAGTAGGTGAAGTATAGAAGTGTATTCATTAGTGTAGTAGGTGAAGTATAGAAGTGTATTCATTAGTGTAGTAGGTGAAGTATAGTAGTGTATTCATTAGTGTAGTAGATGAAGTATAGGAGTGTATTCATTAGTGTAGTAGGTGAAGTATAGAAGTGTATTTATTAGTGTAGTAGGTGAAGTATAGTAGTGTATTCATTAGTGTAGTAGGTGAAGTGTAGAAGTGTATTCATTAGTGTAGTAGGTGAAGTATAGAAGTGTATTCATTAGTGTAGTAGGTGAAGTATAGAAGTGTATTCATTAGTGTAGTAGGTGAAGTATAGAAGTGTATTCATTAGTGTAGTAGGTGAAGTATAGAAGTGTATTCATTAGTGTAGTAGGTGAAGTATAGAAGCGTATTCATTAGTGTAGTAGGTGAAGTATAGAAGTGTATTCATTAGTGTAGTAGGTGAAGTATAGAAATGTATTCATTAGTGTAGTAGGTGAAGTATAGAAGTGTATTTATTAGTGTAGTAGGTGAAGTATAGAAGTGTATTATTAGTGTAGTAGGTGAAGTATAGAAGTGTATTATTAGTGTAGTAGGTGAAGTATAGGAGTGTATTCATTAGTGTAGTAGGTGAAGTATAGTAGTGTATTATTAGTGTAGTAGGTGAAGTATAGTAGTGTATTATTAGTGTAGTAGGTGAAGTATAGAAGTGTATTTATTAGTGTAGTAGGTGAAGTATAGTAGTGTGTTCATTAGTGTAGTAGGTGAAGTATAGAAGTGTATTCATTAGTGTAGTAGGTGAAGTATAGAAGTGTATTTATTAGTGTAGTAGGTGAAGTATAGAAGTGTACTTATTAGTGTAGTAGGTGAAGTATAGAAGTGTATCATTAGTGTAGTAGGTGAAGTATAGAAGTGTATTCATTAGTGTAGTAGGTGAAGTATAGAAGTGTATTCATTAGTGTAGTAGGTGAAGTATAGAAGTGTATTCATTAGTGTAGTAGGTGAAGTATAGAAGTGTATCATTAGTGTAGTAGGTGAAGTATAGAAGTGTATTATTAGTGTAGTAGGTGAAGTATAGAAGTGTATTATTAGTGTAGTAGGTGAAGTATAGAAGTGTATTATTAGTGTAGTAGGTGAAGTATAGGAGTGTATTCATTAGTGTAGTAGGTGAAGTATAGTAGTGTATTATTAGTGTAGTAGGTGAAGTATAGTAGTGTA